>JAJIYU010000533.1:0-48573 GCA_030144865.1 Tinospora cordifolia
TTATTTGATTAAAGATTGAATGAAAATGAATTTAATTTATAGCTGTGGCCCAAAGGACTGCTTCAATTATAATTATTTAAGCATTGATTTTTAAAGTTCGAAAATTAAATTAGAATTAAATTAAAGCAGTTGGGCTAAATCCGTGTTGGATTAGTCAATTGCTTCCTCAGGAGCCAACAAAGAAAATGAAAAAAATAAGTAAGTATGAATTTAATGTATTCGTTTCGCGGAAAGTATTAAATTATTATGTATAATCAACGTTATATAACTCATATTTTTATTATCATTTGTCACAATATATATTTGAAATTATTAAATATATAGATACAAATACTAAGACGAACATTAATATATTTTTCATCAAATAATGTAAATATACATAATATCATATATTGTGCTATGTAATATTTAAAATGAAACCTATACAATACATTCTTTATGAAAAAAAAAAGAAAAAAAGAAGAAGAGTCTTAAATCACCCACTTGAAAAACTTTAAAAAAAGACAATCAAAATTAAGAAGTTACATTAAAAAAAAAAAAAATTGTAACTACAACATCTATTATCATTAAATAGAGATGTAGACACCTTTGAATTTGTATGATTCCTTCATCTAGTTGTAATAAATACTGTAATTATATAAAAATAAAATAAAAATGCAACAATCATTTTAAATTTTGTAGGTCATCTGATAGTGATAAATATTGTTGTCACTTTAAGTTACTTTTGGACAAAAAAAAAAAAAAAAGAAAAAAGAAAAAAAGAGAAAGTAAAGAAAAGAATATGCTGAACAAAAGAAATAAGAGACGCCGATGTGTGAGGAAGAAGTATCAAGTAACTAAATATGTATATACGTAACTGTTTGGTCTCAAGTTGGGATATATATGGAGAATAGCATATGATGATATTAACAGTAGAATTTACATAGTTGTTGGTAAAGGAGAATAAATAGCATATATATATTTAGTTGGAATATGCCTATGATATTCCTATATGAATTCTTATACATATATATATATATATATATATATATATATATATTCCACTGCTTTAAGTGGCAAAGAAAGGCATCTTATTGGATTAGCTTTTCGTTTGATTGTGATTTCCAACACTATACATATTGGATTCTTATCCTCCAAACTTGTAAAAGTGCCACAAAAAGAAAATATCACATTTTATTTGTCATCTTCAGCCCATTGTAACATTAAGTCAATATAAGTCCCACTCATAAAATAAAGCTGAGAACAACAAATTATAAATAGATTTATTGAATTATTCTTGTAACATATACAATGAAGTCAAGATAATCAATGAAAGCTAAGTAAATGCGATTTAATTACCTTAATCAAAGATCTTAAGCTTATTTTTGAATTATGAAAAAAATAATGTTCAAAGAGCTCTCATCATATAAGTTTTATAGTAGTTTGATTGGTGATTCATTACACTAAAAATTAATTTAAAAGTGTATTATGAAAAACCTAAAAAAGGTCAAGATTACTTAAAGATAGAGGTGACAATTTGTGTTATGACATGATAATCTGACTTGAACACGTCACGTAGTTAATAAATTAGAGTTTAACGTAAATTGATTTAAGATAAAACAACTTAATTTGTCAAATTTTAAAAATGACGTGCTTGACATAATTAAAGACAATTTATGAGACGTATTATAATTAGATTATTTTATAATTATCTCATTTTTAATATGTCGATGTTACAATTACTTCTTTTTAATTTTTTTTAAGCTAATTTATTTTAATAAATTATCTAAGTTTTACTTTCATATTAATATTTTTTTAGTGAAAATACTTTTAAAAATTGGTTAAAATAAATAAAATAAAATATATATATGTTAAATATGTTAGTTTAAACACAACACAAATATATAATATATTTAAACAACTTGTTAAATAACTCGCATTCGAGTCACCTATTTATTTACTGTGTTATGTTTAAATTTGATACCATGACATGATTAGTAAAAAGATTAGGTTTGAGTTTATAATATATAAATAATATTCACTTGTAAAACGATATGTTTGTGACTCAATAAAACAAAATGTCAATCCTACCGAAATGTTGTGTGAAATTAGAAAAAAGGTAATACATTTAACTTATGGTCCTACAACTATTGTGTGTATAATAGTTGTAGGACCATTCAATAATCAAAGATTTAGACCGTTCAGTAATTACCTCAATCAAAGATTTAGACCATTCAATAAATTCAATGCTTTTATGTGTGTATAATAATAGCGTTTGGCTAAGTTTGAATGCCTTTCTGCTCATGTATTGATGAGGAAGCGGTAGATTACTTTCTTGAGGTTGAGGTGACACGCCATGTATTTGAAGAAAAGAACAATTCTCTTCGTCGTTTTCACTTTCCAAGGTGAAATGCCACCAAATTGCATGACATTAATTAGTTGGTCTTTAAATTCCGATCGATCAGAGAGTTTGCGACTTGGATGGTTAACTCCCATTGCCTAATTTCATCTACAAAGTAAATTGGACCGGTTCCGCTGGCATTAAATGGAAAGTTGTTGGGGCTTCCCGGGCATTTTGCTAACTCGCCATTCAAGGTTGCTTGCCAATATTGGAATCATTGCTGATTTCGGTTAATTTGTTCATCAATTTTTTTTTACTTGTTTAAATTTGGTAATGAAAATTAGTATTTTTTTTCATTAATAGCCATTGAATGTATACATTAGACATCTTAGAAGTCAATGAATACCACACTTGATTGACATATACCTAGAAACTACGAATTGATTGCTTGGTTTAAAAAAAAAAATCTAGCTAATAAATTTTAAGTATAATGTCAATCAAATGTTTTAAAAAATGTATTATTTCAATGTTCGTTTATAAAATAGTACAATGGGTATGGAATACAGTAAATTATTTTCATGTGGTAATTAGATCAACAGTATTTTCTTTTACACGTACTATTAATTTTGGATGAAAAGGAAAAGTGAACGAGCATAATGAATCTCACTCCACTTTTTTATTTGATCACTTGCCCATGTATTTCTTTTCTCTTAAAAGTTTAACAGTTTTTAAGACACATAGGGTATGGTGCTTAAATAAAAAGTTGGGGGGTGGTTTTGCCGCATTCAAAGTAACTTTAGTTACTTTGTCTTTTTAAAGAAAAACGTAGTTAAGTTAGGGAAGCTGATTAATAAATTCCATTTTAGGTTTGTTTTGAATTAGACAAAGAAATTATTTTTCGGACTTGAGGATCTTTACCATAAAAAATCAATTAAGACATGTATGTATGTATCAGAAATTGCTCAGGAAGTATATTTCTCAATTAATTTTGTTGACATTGCTTTTAAATTTGTTAAATTGCATCAAGTCTCCTAGTAATACATGATTTGAAACTATTTAAAGTATATTTGGAAAAAAAAATTTTGAAAATTTTCAGCAATTTGAGATAAATCACCCATTCTTATTAGCAATGTCAACGGAGTACGTTGTAAAAGTGCATTGGTTCAACATTAATCTTTTTTAAATTAAATAATATATTTGGGAAAACGTTATTATTGGGCTTCTGTAGATTAAATTAAGAATTTCATATAAAATATGAACATATTCATTTTAAATGAAACATAAGTTGAGATTTTACTATTATTAATATTAAGGTTTTTAAACATAAAATTTTACGCTAGAGTTCAATAATTCTTAGCTCAATGTATTACCGGTATTGATAGAGATTCAAACTTAATTCGATAAACAAAAACTTAAAAACATGTGAATAGAGTAACCTAGACACGTGTTTTAGAAGGCTATGAAACAGTGAGGCACGGACATCTGGATGATTGTGAATTAATATTCATTTATTATAAAGAGTCGGGACATTTTAAGACTCATGAACTGTAGGTAAGACCACACATTGCTTCAATAAGTTGGAGACTATGCAACTAAGTACCTAAATTTTCCTAACTTGAACTAACTTAACAATCTATCCTTTTGAAAACCTAAACAATCTTAACTAAGTAGAGTGTATAAGCTTACTTAGTTGACAGTTCTTAACCATCGAAACTCAATGTCGTTTAATAAAAAATCTCAAATTTGAGCATTGTGTATGAAAAAAATTTCGTTAAAAAAGCTCTCCATTTAAAGTTTTACAATAGTTCGAACGATAGTTAGTTTCAAGGTACGTGTAAAACTGGTGTGATAATGCACTGTAAAAAAAAAAATTTAAATGGTTATTGCAAATGATTTTTATCGTGATGATAATAATGGTTGATCTAACATAAATCATACAGTGTGATTATAGTAAAAATTGAGTTTCACTTCAACGTGAGTATCCATTTATTATATAGGTATTAGTGCACTGAATTTATAATCTCAATCTGACATCTATATATATAATGGACAAGTTCATGAGAAAATATACATACAAATTGAGATAACTTGTATTTATTAGTATTGAAGCTTATTATTGTAATAACAGCTTGCTAGTAATTAAGTTAGGAATAACATAGCTACCATTATTGAGGATTTTTGCTTTTTTTTTTTTTTTTGGTTAAAGTAGTCTTGCGAGCTTAGCTAGATAAGGATGCTATTGGTAGTAATTACTAATTAGTAGGCCCGATGCCCGCAGTTGCTTGATTTGTTATTACAAGTTGGAGTACTTGCAGCCATGAAAATGAGCTCATATTGTGAGTACGAGACCCGGCAAAGAACGAGTCAGATGCTCTCGAGGCTCGCTCTGCCACCTGACCGTATCCTGTTCGTCATGTGTCCTGATCACCTGCAACTCCCACTGCGCAGGAATCCTTCTAAGGTCTCTGACGGTGAGCAACGTGTTGAAGTACTCTCGTAACTGAGTGATCACCAACCCTTCTTTATTCACCGTCCACACATGTACCCAATACACCTGTGCTCCTTCCCACCCTTCTACTATCACCTTGTTGTCTTCTTCAATGGCCGTGATGCTTCGTGGCACGAACTGGAATTCTGTGTGCAAGGATTTCCCTGTTAGCACACGCATCATGTGATCGCGCTCTGGAGGTCCATGGAACCACCATTCTAAATCACTTGGCAATAGTGTCGCAACTGTGCCTGTGTCTCCTTGTCCCAATGCCCGGTATAGCATTTCGATCACGCCTTTGTTTGCATTCTCCTGTGTTTCCGCTTGTTTCTCCATCAATGCAGGCAAAGAAGAAAGACTGAACAAAAGTATATATATGCAACGAAGTCGAGAGAAAGAGAGAGATAGGGAGGGAGTTAGTATTTGTTTTTCATGCACGAGATGCATAGAGATGGAGGATGGGAAAGGAGGGGTTTATATAGGAAAGGAAAACTACAACATGCTGTGACAGGAGGAAAAAGAGGCCATGCTGATTATAAAAAAGTAAAAAATAAAAATAAAAATACATGAGTTGCTTGTTTGAATATCTTTGATATGATAGAAGACCAATATTAACATTTAATAATCACAAATATTAAACTTTGATTAACTATTGTATTAAAACACTATAATTTTAATGCCATTTTTAGTCTAAATCAAATATTAAAAAACAACTCATTTTTAAACTACTAACATTATTTCTAAAATTAATTATATTTTTATTTATATAAATAAATACAGTATAAGTTGTATTTAAGATGCCCACATATTAATGTGTTATTTGGATGGAACAACAAGTCAAGTTTGCTTCAATGATCAAGTTGATGAGTTTGGACAAGGACACCCTTTTGCCCGATTTGAACTGACTTTTTCCCATCTTCATATGTACAACCAAAAAGATAGCAAAATCAGCCTAAAAGCTAAAAGTTTTGTTAGGGACGATGACGTGCCTTTCTTTCTTAAAAACACATAATACTCCTCAGGAAGAGTATATATATATGTATGTATGTATGTATGTATGTATATACTTTATTCTAGAATATTAATTTTTAAACAATATAAAATTAGCTATGCCTTAATGATTTGTGCATTATCACTAATCAATCTTGATTGAGCTTTGGTTTTGATAAACTATTGTCTCATTGTAATAATAATTTTTGTCCTTGATTATCTGTTGAAGACAGCCAGCTGGGGAGATGTATGTGTTTAGGTGGCAATGCTTGTAATTGAACCACTGGTAAATGGGCAATTCTGTCATTCGATAAACGAATTCAATGGGTGAAGAAACGATTTGACCATGTCTACGATGGTGGTGGGAGGCTGATAAGCATTTGCCAGCCTGTCGCATCCGTCCATTGATTGATTCCAATCATTTTGACAAGACAAATCTTTCCGTCTCTTTCACATTACCAATGTACCCTGGCTCATCAAACCAAACTGCCCTTCTCTGGTTTTACACGACCGGCTTGTTTTGCACCAAAAACGTCCTTTGGTGTGCAAAACTAATTTGTTTTCCTGTGCAAGAAAAATTTGCGACTTGTGTTGAAGAATGAAGTCCTTGCTTTGTCAAGGACAAAAAGAAGAAGTCGTTTGCAATTTAGAGAAAGACGAAATAAACTCAGCTTTTTAATTACACTGTTTTGTAGGATAAAATTGGGATTAAATAAAGCAGGATTATTCTTAATCCTATTTTTTATAAACTAACAATTGAATTAAAACTAAAAATTAGCTAAATTCCATCGCAATCCTTAATGCCAAACAAATAATATTTGATGAAAAAACTGTCATATCAAAATTTACATTAATTGGTTAGTATAATAATCTTTTAAAAAATATAATAGATTTTAAATTGAAGCTTTCCTACATCATTTATTATATCAAAAGATGCATAGATTTTCCAAATAATAGATGTTTTGTTGGTATGAGAATTAGGGTTGAGATATGCATTAAGATGAAAGTTCAATTTTGGTCTCTTCTGCATATGCGTCCGTCCTACAATAATGTTCTCACCAAACAAAAGGGTTAGTTGGAAGCTGTTTTAAATTTATACAAGAGATGTTTAAGCTACATATAAAGTTCAAATGATTGTTAATCTCTTAATTAATTTTATGCTCCTAAAGCATGAAATTAGAATTTATATTCAATTTATCTCCATTAGACCTATTCACAATTGCAGAGAGTACACTACACAATTAAACTATGTTTGGTTTTGTAGTAGATCAACAACCTATAACATTCTAGTCAAATACAACAAATACCCTGTTAAAAGTCCTACAAAACCTAGGTTTTTATGTTGTATAAAAGTCGGATGCTACGAACTTTTATATTTTAAATTTGCATTTAGAAAAAAGTATCTTTGGGTTCAAATAAATAGGGTTATAGAACTTTCCACTCTAGTTTATCAATACATACATTATAAATGGTTATATTTTTGTTAAATTATATTCATTTATTGGTAATTGTATATTTATTATTAATAATAAATGCCAACTTTATTCATAGTGGTGGTGTTGTAATACTGAGAAGGGACGAGCAAATCGCATGGGCAACAGAAGCCGATCCTCAAAAGTCAGAAACGCGTAGCGCGGGCCCTGCCCACAGAAGACAACTTAGAAAGAAAGAGGGTTTGAGAGCCTCAAATCCGACTCCTCAGTCGAACCACCGAGGAGGTGTGACCCTCCTGATGCCAGCAACATTGAAGTCATTAAAATCATCGTCTTGATCATCCTCTGATACTTGTGGGCCCAAAAAGTTGTCAGACAATAGTGTCACCGATTGTGATGTGAGGAAGTTGCGTAAAGAAGGTCCTAGCGGCCCCACATGATCATGATTGAACTACTAAATCTCCTTCTGTAACGGGGGTAGTTGTTACGTGCCTATCCCACGTGTGGCACAATTAATTTACTGCCAACAAGGTATGGTGTGCATATTTATTCATATCCATATCAATCACAAATTGAATGAATAATTGTAAATTCCTCTTAAATGTTCCCCAACAAACATTCTCTTTACATATATATATATATATATATATATATATATATATATATATATATATATAATTTAATATAGGTTACCCTAAAACCTACCTAGATTTAGGTTTCTTCATCCCTAACAGGTTTTAAAATTTAAATCTACTGAGGTATTTTTATTTGTAATATACTTACATTCTCTGTTTTATTACGATTGTTGTCACAAAATTAGTTGATGCTTATTCTTCGGATTCTGTCATTGCTTCTTTTTCAGGAAAAAAAAAAAAGTTTAAAACCTGTAGATTGTTTACCTCCACACAGCATTGTTCCATCAAGTTTTTGCTCACTGCAAAAAATTTTCTATTGTTGCCTCCCATAGGAGTCTAAGAGAATTATGTATTATGTGATGCACTAAAAAAGTAGTAGTAGATAACAACAACAACAATAATAATCATTATTATTATAAATGTTATAAATAAAATTAATTGCAGTTTTTGTAAAGCTAGCCGACTAAATTTTTAGCTTTAATTTTTTTTAGTTGTGTATTGCAATGAACACAAAATTATTATTATTATTTATCTTTTTTAATTCAATTACATAAAATATTTTAAAAATAGCTTATTATATTTTGTATACTAAACAATACTTTATAGTTAAAAAGATCACCAAAAAAAAAAAGAAAAAAAAAAGATGAGTAAGGCTTAAACTCGTGGTATTTCAATTAACGTATTAAAAACAACTATTAGACTAATGGCTTGTTTGACAACTCTACTTCTTAAATATTTAGTACTTATTTGTTAAGACTTTTTATAGTGAAACTTTAAATAAGAACTTATATTTTATAAAGTGTTTGATAATAATAATATAAAAAGCTCTTATTTAAAAATAGAGTGTTTATTAAGCAAGCTCGATAAACTTTTATTTTTCTCTTATTATATGAATATTTTAGGTCATTTAAATAAAAACTATTAGTTTTATATAAAAAAATTTATTTATAAATTTAATCATATTACATAATATATTTATTAATGATATGAATATACATATTTAATTATATTTTCTATATTATTACTTATTAAAACCAACATTTCAAATTTATTTAATTTAGTATTCTTATTTTGAAAATATTATATCTTAAAAAGTTTTAAATAGCTTAATAGTATAGAAAGTTAAAAACTAATTAGTTATATTTTTAGTTAATTGCGAGATTACAAGATTCACACAAATAGGTTAGTTATATTTTTAATTACAAGGTTAATGAATACAAATAAGTTAATTTTTATGAGCACATAAATCAAATTTTTTTGTTAAAATTAAATTGAATTAATTATTTTAAATAGCTTGACAATGCTATTTTGGACATATTAAAAAAATTATATATATTTTAAAAAATATTGAAACCTCTTTACACTCTTCTTATTTCAAAAAAACAAAAAAATTTTACTTTTTATTTAAGAAGTATTTCTTCTATTTCATAAAAAGATTTTTAAAATAAAAAAAAAAATTAAGTCATCAAACACTCTAATTTTTTTTAAAGCTCTATTTTAATAAGACTAATTAAAATAAGAAATTTTAATAAGAGTTATCAAACACTATCTAACTCCAGTTTAGTACTTATTAATATATATTTAATTTAAATAAAATATTATAATTATATTTTTTATTTAGTTTTTTGAGATGAGGAGCACTAACAAAAGAATATTTATTCTTGATTGTGTAAGATTAATTGAACCGCGACGGTTCATATGCAAGCACGTGAGACTGGGACTGTTGAGATTTCCCGTGCGTAGCGTTTCCCGTCCCACCAACCTTATGGTCAGCAATTTGATTCTCCAGAAGATCTCAGCAATTGGGTCAGTTTCAGACCCTGCGACCACAAACCCTTCTACTTTTTCATTCATGCACATACATTTAAATATAGTATCGGTGATCCTTTTGACTGAATTGAAGCTCTTATAATAATAAACGGAGGACTTCTGCAGCTAGCTGGAGCTATTTAATTTATAATATATTGGTAGTCTAGTACTATATATATATATATATAATATATATGAGGTGATAGGAGACAGGAAATACTCCTGTCAATGCTCATCTTCAAATTATTGCTCATTTATTTAGCAAAATTTTAAATTAATTAATTAAATTTGTATTGTAGTTATCATGGGCTGGATTTCTGTGGTCCAGCGCACTGAACTAAAACAAATTTTAGAGGACCCTTCCAAAGATGATACATAAAGGTGCATTAATTGTGCTCGGTTTGCATTCCTGCCTTCTTATCTCCCTTCCACTAGAATGCATTGGCTTTTTTTTTTTTTTTTTTTTTGAGAGTTTCCTTGAGCAATTTAGCTGCCTGGGTACATATACATTCTGGGCCTACTTTTCTTCAATTATGAGAGGATGGTTCTGGAAGGTCCTTTTCCAGTTGTTAATGAAATCAATATGGACCCTGAATTTAGTTCATGCATCTCAACAACATTTAAACGTGTTATCTCTTATTTTTATTTGTTCAAAAAATATTAATAAGCATAGTCCTTTGTTTTCATAATTTTAAATAGTACAACTTCTTAAATATTTAGTACTTATTTGTTAAAACTTTTTATAGTAGAACTAATTAAATAAGAGCTTATATTTTATAAAGTGTTTAATAATAATAATATAAAAAACTCTTATTTAAAATTAGAGTGTTTATTAAGGAAGCTTGACAAACTTTTATTTATTTATTCTTATTGTATAAGTAATTCAAGTCATGTAAATAAAAATTATTAGTTTTATATAAAAATATATTTATAAATTTAATCATATTACATAATATATTTATTAATGATGTGAATATACATATTTAATTATATTTTCTATATTATTATTTATTAAAACTAACATTTTAAATTTATTTAATTTAATATTCTCATTTTAAAAATACTACATTTTAAAAAGTTTTAAATAGCTTAATAGTATAGAAAGTTATTAACTAATTAGTTATATTTTTTGTTAATTACGATATTAGAAGATTAATTAATACAAATAGGTTAGTTGTATTTTAATTACAAGATTAATGAATACATTTTAGGTTAATTTTGACGAGCATATAAATCAAAATTTTTTTAGTCAAAATTAGATTGAATTAATTATTTTAAATAGCTTGACGAGGCTATTTTGGACATTTCAAAAAAAAGTGTTGAAACCTCTTTACATTCTTCTTATTTCAAAAAAGCAAAAAAAATCTTACTTTTTATTTAAGAGGTATTTCCTCTATTTCATAAAAAAACTTTAAAAATAAGAGGAAAAAAATTAAGTTATTAAACACTCTAATTTTTTCAAAGCTCTGTTTTAATAAGACTAATTAAAATAAAAGGTTTTAATAAGAGTTACCAAACACTACCTAATATTTATGTTCCTTTTATAAAGATTAGAATGTGATTGAACATTGAAAGAGCATTAGACAGTTTTTTTTAAGTAGGTTAAGATGGGTATACGTTTCAATCATATGATCATTATGTGTGTTTACACGTTTATAATTTTGTAATTAGGTATAAATAAATAAAAAATTTTGCATCTTATTTTAAATATTATTTTGATTATTTATTAATTATTCTTTTTATTAAAAAAACCCTGTAGGGAAAATGATAACTTTTTCTTTTTTTTCTTTTTCTCTTTTTTGTCGGATGTCTCCGGAAGAGACAGGGAACTTCATAGCTTGTGGCATCTAGTTTTGAAAAGGAGTGGTAGATGGGCCGAGTTGGAGTGAAGGGCCGAAGCATTGATGCTGCCTAAGGTTGCAGGCCTAAAAAGTGGGTTTAGGAGACAGTTAATCGGGAGAATTGTGATGGGGACCAAAATCTGGGTGCAGGCCCATAATGCAGTACAAGGTAGCCGGTCCACGCACGCGCAAGAAGCGAAAGTAGCTGAGCTCCATTGCTCCTTGTAGTGTTTGGTTCCGAGCTTCTTCGCGTTTTGGATTCCCAGCTTTCAGAAGCTACTCTTCCCTTTTCTGTGAAGAGATTTTTCTGTGAAAGCTATGCTCTCAGGAGATGTTCCTCCGAATCAAACGATTTACATCAAGAACCTCAACGAGAAGATTAAGAAAGAAGGTGACATTCTTTTCTGCATTTTTTTATTCGTTCATATACTGTTGCTATTTTAATTTTCTGAAGGTACTTCTGATTCATTTTTTTTTTTTTTTTTGCCTCTTGCTCTTACGATGCCGCGGTTGTTGAGACACTAGGTTTTTTTTATTTATTTTGTTTATTTTTAAAATTTTTATGGGTGGGGGTAACAGTAGGGTTTTATCCGAATGTTCCTAGAGGAACTTCTTCTTCTGTTGGTTGAATCGATTGTTTATCTGGATTGGAAAGTGCTGTGGAGATTCGAAGTGGTTAGAGTTAGAAGACGTGATGAAAAATGTGATCTTACGGGTCTATTATGTGAACATTTAAAGGGGATCTCGTGCTTCTGGTCCTAACATGTGAGACGGTGAATGCATTGGTCATGTTTTAACATGATAGTTTCTGCTGTTTAATGTTGTGTAGGCCTGGATTTCTAGTAGTGCTGATATTGTCCGAGAGTAAACAACTCTTGTGCATAGGTGTTAGGGTTTTATTTCTAAAGGCCTCGGTTTGGATGGGGTGAGATTTCAATTTATATTGAATGTGATGAAAATGCCCATACCAGATATGAAATTATTTCAGCTCATACATTTTCAACAAATTTTCACCTTGGATTGATATCCATCTTCATCACTATCTCACCACAAACCCATGTTATATATTATTGCTATTATCTCAAGGAGACGCTACTCTAAGAACCATTTGATACCTTGAGCACACCCGGTTGCTCCAACTCGATATACATGTGTCCCAATCAAACCGTCAGCTTTGGTATAGCTTGTTAAAATTTATAAAATTAGTCTATGAAGGTTGGGACTGATCCTTTTGTAACTATAAATGGCAATTCCATCAACCAATACTAAATAATTGTTTAATGACAAAATGAACCTTTGATTATTGAATGATGGTTGTTTTATCTAACAATGCTATCCTACTAAATAACTATTATACTGAATTACCCTTTGATTGAGAAAAGGGAGTTGACTATTAAGAAACATTTTCACCAGTGTTTAAGAAAGATTCCTTTTATGATTGTAATGGCCTTGATAGCTCATTATAACCTAGAAATTAGAATTGCATTAATTGAATGTGATCTTGACTTTTTTAAAATGTTTATATTGTTCAACTAAAATGTTTTGAGACTAAGGGTAAATGATATTTAGTTTGCATACTTAAGAAGTCTATTTATTGGGCACAACAAGCTTCTAAACGATAGCAGTTAAAGTTTGATAAGATAATAAGACCTTATGGTTTTGAAACAAATTTATCTGAAAGTAAGTGAGATTAAATTTATTTTCTTACTAAATGTATGTTGATAATAGACAACTTGCCAATAATGATTTCAGAATGGTATGTGAGACTAAATTGTTTTTATCTTAATGTTTTGAGATAAATGATCTTGGTGAAACTTCTTTTGTACTTGACATAGAGTTTCAATAAGATGGACATAGTTTTCATGTTCTCTTATTTGAGCCATATTCATAAAAATCTTGATTGATCAAAATTTTGAAAATCATTTAATTCTCCATCCCATCATTTAGATAAATTTCATTTTTGCCCTTTTAATCTTCTTTTTTTGTCTTTATCTATTATCTGCAACATTACTCTATTAAGGAATGTGAAATGATAGCTGGAAAAATTATTTGGTAAATAAAAAAAATTCTTAGTGGCTTACACACCAGAAAAGAAGTTTCTAAGTTTCAAAAGGTAATTACATTATCTATTGTTTAAAATATAGTTTATTTATTGGTATAAAAAATTTCATTTGATTTAAAAGAATGAGAATGAGAACAAGAAAGAATACGAGTTTGAAGGAGGTGACTGAAATGAGGAAGAACACGAGTCTTGAGAAGGGAGATGGGTCGGGGAGGAGGAAACTGCATCAGGATTGGAAGAGTGTTATGTGCAAGGACTCTGGACATCAAAATGAGAATGCATGGATAATAGCAAGTTAGTAACAAGGAGATGGTTGAGGAACAATGCCCAAAGTTCAACGAAGGACACCATCCTCTCGCAATGTCGTGAAAAAACAAGAAAGACGAAGTAGATGAAGGACTGGAAGTGTTTGGGTTAACTTAATCAATATGGATTACCTTCCATGTTAATGCTATTAGAGAATGGTAGCTGGAAATATCGTTTGTTCCAAACAAGATACAAGTTTTTCTCTATCTATACTTTGTGGAACAAAGACATTTTGCTATAGGAGGTGACAAGGAACATAATTTACTGCATAGTTTTGCCCACAGACATTGTGTAGTGGTTGAGAAAGGAGATTCCAGGCACACAAGAAATCTAGGAGAGGAAGATAACGAAGATCGTTCATAGAGACTAGAACTATATTGTTCTGATGGAGGTTTTGGTCCACGAAAGAGGAAAGTTCTTGAAGATGATGAAGATGGTGGATGACACACACTACAACATCATCGTTCTAGAGGAGAATACCACGTCAACATGGAGGAATCTCTAAGACGCATTAGACAGTGTGATTAAGGAAGTCGAGTTCACACATAGAAAGGAAAGAAGGACAAAAAGTGAAGAGGATGAAACTAGGCAAGAAAGATGATATAAAAGGAAAAGAAAAAGAGGTCAAAGAGAGGTAACAAAGCTAGAGAAGGTGGGAAAAGTCACAGAGGACAATGGAGGAGCCATGGGCAGATATAGAAGGGCAACAAAGGTGCTCATATTAAGAATGACGGACAAGATCGACATAGAGAAGGAGATATCCCAAATCCTTTAGAAGCGGGGATTTATTATATTGCAACGACCAAGGGGACGTGAGGAAGCTTCTTGCTGGAAAACATCAAGTGTTCTGCAAAAGATTCTACATTGATAAATGGGAAGACCAGATGGTGGAGTTTGGGTTGATGGTTGCATGTAGGGGAAGATAGATGGACATGGAAGGAATTGAGCCCAAGAAATGGAACATTCAGACTCCAATGAAGATTGAGGAAGCTTGTGGGGGCTTCTGGACATTGTTGAAGTCACCAAGTCAAGTAAATCTATGGAGATAGTAGTCCTTTGGTTGCAAGGACACAAATTTGGGTTCTTGCACAAATAATTTGAAATTTATGATGATGAAAACATCTAGGAACTATGGTTGATCTTGAGTTGGAAAAGAATTGGGCATTAGAAATTAAGGAACTGTGTATGGAGTTGATTGAACAACTTGTCGGAGTTTAGTTTTCTTGTGATTGGAGGAGCCGAGGATGAGTAGGGAAATAAGAACTTGCAAGTGAAGAAGGATGCAACATGGAGGAGAATGCAACGACAAAGTGGCGCCATTCAACGACACGTCCATCAGTATGTAGCCGTACATCTAGGGAGGCGGTGGAGACAAACAATAACAAGTCACAGGAAGGACAAATAGATGGAGGACACCAAGCGAAACACTAATTAGAGCACCAAAAGGAGCATACTTGGGACAAGAAGATGTTGGCCCAAGCACATCAAATGGGCTAGAAGGAAAACCCTAGGGATTAAGAGGGCGATTTTATCAAGATTCTAAGAAGGGGGATGAACTAGGACTGGGCCACAAATGAGAAGCCCAACTGACAAGGGAGAGAACAAGAATTAGAAAGAGAAGGCCCAAGAAGAGAAGTGCAAGTGAAGGCCTACCAATGAAACAAAAGTGGAGGGTCCAAAGAAAGAAGCGTTGTGGCCCAATGGACAGAAAGGACTTGAAAGGTGGAATAGATAGGGAAGAACTGCTAGAAAGTGGACTAGAATTTGTAACTTGCTATCCTCTTGCCTAGTAGAGAAGATTGATCTCTGTGGAAAGATTGATTCATTCAGATCGACTTGAAGGTCAAACTAATGGCATTGTTAGAATCCGTATTGTATGTTTGAAACGGGTTGACTTCTTTGCTTCTCTCATGGTACAATCCTCTTTCCATCAAAAAACCCCCCTTTCTCCTTGTTCTGATTACTTAGAGTTCTTATATCTTTTTGTGCTTGGGAACAACATTTCAAAGGAGATGATGCTAATTGAAGATGATTTCAAGGAACCTGACAAGTAAGAACTAGAAGAAGAGGCAATAACAGAAGGAAGCCCAACTTCTAGGCTAAGGTGTGTAGTTGTATTACTAACTATATTCAGTAGGATAAGCCCTAGGGAAATGAACGAAGTGAATCGTGAAGCCATATCTCCACAACCTTCTATCTTGATAGCGCACAATACTCAAAGAGGAATCCTATCCGCATAACCCACATGCAAAACAATAAGGGATAGGATAATGGATGGAGAAGGTGAGTTATGGAAAAGTCGAGAAGTTTTTCACTCCATGGACGTCAAGCTGATGCACGAAAACTAGCAGGGACAACCCTTTGGGTGTTGGCGGGCTTAAGTTTCCTATGAAGATTTTTAGTTAGAACATCAGAGGATGTGGGTTGCTTTCCAAATCCTGGTTCGTTAGAAGAATAGTTTGCGTGAACAAATTGGACATTATTGCTTTGTAGGAAACAAAGAAGGAAAGGACAAAATAAAGCCTAATTGCAAACCTATGGAGGCGGAGATTTATTAAGCGGTTAGTGATGACATTGGAAGATACAACAAGAAGAATTCTCATTATGTGGGATTCAAGAAGGTTGGAGGCAATAAAATAATGGATGTGGAAATACAACTTGTCCATCAAATTAAAGGGAGAATATTCGAAGGAATGGTGGTTCACTTCGTTCAATGGTTCGTGTGATAGAGCCTTATGGAGTTTTGGGATGAAGTAGTTGCTTTGTCTTCTTTCAAGGTGGGGGAGACTTCAATGTAGTTAGGAACACGAAGGAGAAGTTAGATAGTTAGAATGTTTCCAAATCAATACTAAAATTTGAGATGGTAATCCAGGAGCTCGAACTAAAGGAAATTGAAGTGCTAAACCTAAAATACACCTGAACCAAGAGAAGGATGCCCCCTATTGTGGCAAAAATTGATAGTTTCCTATTTAATACTGATTGGGAGTAGCTATGTCCACAATAATAGGTTTTTGGAATATAAAGGATTGTTTCTGGGCACTAATTGATCCTTTTAGGCACTGAAACCCTACCGTGGGGACTAGCTCCATTCAGGTTTGAAAATTGGCTCCATCACCTTGAGTTTAGCAAATTGGTGGAACAATGGCGGGCAGAAGACAAGCACCAAGACTGGGAGGGTTATAAGTTGATGCAAAGCTCAAAGACATCAAGGTGAAGACTAGGAGTTGGAGTGAGGAACTTTCTCAAATGGAAAATGAAGAAAGGAGAATCTTGGGGGAGGAACTTAAGCGTATGGATGGGATGCTGGAGGAAGCAGCTGATACGGAAAATACTATTGAAAGAAAGAAACACATTGTAGGGGAAATTTATAAAGTTGATTCCAAAATTGAACAAAGTCGTACGACAAAGAGCCAAGATGAAATGGGCTAAGGAAGGGAATGTCAATTCAAAATATTTTCATACAATCCTTTTAATTAGAAGGGCAAGGACATATATCTCCAAGCTGAAAGATGAAAGAGGGAACATCAAGGAAGGTGATCAGATCATCCAACATATGATCTTGGAGTATTTTAATAAGATCTTGAAAAGTAATGTGCTCAACGAGGTGAAAGGACTAAATTGGAGGAAGATCTCATAGGAGCAGATGGAATGGTTGGAATGTTAGTTTGAGGGAAAAGAAGTGGTAGAAGCTATTTTCAGTTGTGATGGAAAAAAGGCCTCGGCCCGAATGACTTCACCATGACTTTTTTCCAAAAAGAATTTGATATATTCAAAGAAGACATCATTTTGTGTATGAAGGAGTTCCATTGGAATGTTACCATCAATTTTGTGGTGAATGAGACGTATATTGTCCATTCCAAAGAAGGTCCATTTTATTAGGTTGGAGGATTTTAGACCTATCAGTCTAACCTCAAGCCTATACAAAATTATAACCATATAACTTTGGCTAAATAGACTTGGGACAATGAATTAAAACATAGTGTAGGAAAATCAAATTGCCTTTATCAAAGATTGGCAAACCTTGGATGCAGTTTCGATAGCCATGAAGCAGTCGAGGACTATCGAGTCTCAACGACGCAGGGGTTTGGTTATGAAAATAGATTTTGTCAAGGTCTCTGATTTGATTAGATGGGGATATCTTGATTTTGTTGTAAAACAGAAGGGTTTTGGGGAGATATCGAGGAGATGGATCAGGGGTGTGTGTCATCAATTAACTATTCTTTCTTCATTAATAGAAGACCTAGGAGAAAAATAATTGGGTCTAGGAGGCTGAGACAAGGGGACCCATTATCCCTTTTCTTGTGTACATTAGTGGCAGATACCCTATCCATTATAATAGAGAAATTAGTAGAACGTTAAAAACAAATCAAGGGATTTTAGGTGGAGAAAGAAAAGGTACATATTTCATATCTTTAGTTTGCAGACGATCTGATGATCTTTACAAACAATGATGAATTAGGAGGGCGGGAAAAAGGGTCCTCCAAACATTTTGCTTATTCATAGGGTTGCAAATTAACAAAGCAAAGAGTCAACTATTAGCAATTAATTACCTAATAGCCACGTGAAGGAATTTGCAACTTAGATGGTGGTATCTATGGCAGTATGGCCAATAAAATACTTAGGGATGCCCTTATCGTCTGAGAGAGATGTGCTTTTGAGAGTTGGTCATACAAACAATAAGGAAAAAGGTAGAAGGATGGAAATGTAGCTATTTGTCAAAAGGGGAAAGACTTATGTTCCTATGATAGGGTCTTAAGTCTCTCCGAACATATTACATGTCGGTGTTTAGAAATCCCAGTCAAGTGGCCATAAAAATTGAGAAGTGTATGAGGAAAAGAGATGAAGATGGAGCTGGAATTGGCTTACTTGCTGCCATGTCCTCCCCTACCGCTTGCCAGTGCTTGGCTAGGCTAGCATGACTTGGATTTGAGAGTTTAGGTGCAGCCTTCCAATTACTTCCTAAGAGGCTTTCATGCCCATTGGAGGCACAAGATTGAGATGATAAGGAACACAACAACAACATGGTGAAGTGGAATATATATGCTGAGAAGTTAGCAAATGAGGATTGAGGTTAGGCAATTTAAGGATATGCATATAACACTAACGGGTGGATGCTTGTGGAGATTGGAGAATAAACGAGACACTCTATAGGCTAGAATAATGAGAAGTATAGATGGAAGTTGAAGGAACAATAGAGTGGATGCTGTCCATCCAAAAGCCACCCTAAAATCCCCATGGAGAGAAATCTCCAAAATTTACCCTTCTTTCATTCCACATATAAGATGGAAGCATCGTATAAAAATTAGTTAAATTTTAGCCAAATGAGCCAAATTAATAAGGTAATTTGGACAATTGAAGCAAAATTCACCTATAATTATAAAATTACAAATTTCATCTTTGAAAAAATGAACTGAGTTCACATAAAATTGAAGTTTGGACAATTTTTGCAAATAAACAATGCATAAAAGTTGGTAAAACGATATTTTTTTATAAAAGAATGTATGTGTTGCATAGAGATTCTTTTGTATAATTATGGAGATTATAAAAAACAAGCCTTTCTCTATAAATGAAGAAGATTGAATGCAAGATATATGCAATTGGCGAGTGACTATCCAAGATAAAGAAGTATAAGCCGTAGCTTGGAGGAGAGACGATAGAGAGAAGAAAGAGAAGAAAAACACAAGCTGGAAGCTTAAGAGGAGAGCCATTGAGAGAGAACAAGAAATGAGAGTCATCTATTCTAATCAATAGAGAAGATTGAATATACTTGCGCTTGTCACAACTAGCGAGTCAGTGATTAATCGAGCTAGGGTTTATGTTTGTATGTCAGTTAGAGTTTGGCGATAAATTCTCTTTCTTTCTTTCTTTTTAATAACATTTTTAAGTTAATATGTGTGATGTGTATTAAACATTGTTAGTGCTAAAATATACGTTTAAGACTATTATATGTATATTTTTATATGTAAAATATATTTATTTATGTTTGTTTTTATCATTTTTAATATAAATGGTGCATATTTTAGCATTTGCATTGTATTTTTTTGAACTTTTTTAAGTTGGCAATTTTTTTTTTGAAATTCTCGAATTTTTCAAATTTATTCTAATTTTCAAAGGTCAAACTTTAGGTCGAAGTCGAATTTTCATTCCTTCGATAGAAGGTGGTTAATGGCTCTAAAATAAAATTTTGAGAGGAGGTAAGGTGTGGTGTGGTATGATGGCTTTTAAAGAGCTCTTTTCCAGTTCTGTACAGAATTACAGAGGGGCATGATAAAACCATTGCTGAGTACATAGTAAAGGAGTCACATGAAGGAAGAGAGTCTTGGACATGGAACCTGCATATCACGCAGTAAACAGAGTTAATGAAGAAGCGAATCTTCTCTAGATGATTGATTAGGTTTTGGTGATGGTGATGGAAGATAGAGTTGTGTGTATAAAGAACTCTTGGAGCTCGGTTTCAGCAAAATCATTGCACAAATTCTTAGAGGATTCACTACTACCAGCTTAGATAGCATATCTTTCATTTGTTCTACCCACACCCTAACCAAAGCTAAAATATTGTCTTGGTTGATCAGTTTGAAAAAGTTAGTTTCTACAGGTGTTATTCAAAAGAAAAGGTGTAACATTAATCTATGCCCTTCCATACACATTATGTGTAGGGGACCGAGTGAAGACATCATCATCTCTTTGGACAGTGCCAAGTTTTGCACCAGATTTGGAGCAGTTGGAGATTCGAGCTGCCAAGTCTTCCTGCACCTCCACTTCCAGTTTGTTTGACATCCCACAAAAAAGTATTGGAAAACTATGGTCGTGGCTACCCAGAATACGATTTGCGAGGAGAGAAATATTTTTAGGGAAAAACATCGGTCCATGGAGCTTTTGTTGGAGAGATCGCAGATTTTGTTTGCTACTTGGATTTTGGTTACTAGGTCAGCGAAGGGATATAATTGTGGGAATTGGATGTGTAATTGGGAAAAACTACTTCAAACATTTTAATAGGCCACTGCTTGGATATCTTTCGGAATTTGCCTTTTGGGCTTTCAACAATTGCTAATTTCGTAGAAGTGGTAGTCATCTAAAGAAAGAATTTTTATAACTTTTGATGATCTTCTTTTAAAAGTCATAATCATGTTATTAATTTAATCCACCAACTACTGATTTAGTAGTACTTAATCTTTGTCATATTTCACAAGTAGTGCATGACTTATGTTTTAGTTATTTTTCCATACGTTTTGAAAGGCAACCCAGCGCACAAGGCTTTTGCTTATGTAGGGTCTAGAACAAGGGGTGATCACTCTGGTTCAATTGTATGCAGCCTTCTCCTATGCGGAAGGCTATATCTATGACTAAAATCCAGTAACTCATACCATTTCTCCAAGGCTCCTCTTCATGATTTCATAATTGTGGGAAACATATTGTTAATAATATATCATATACTCTTAAGTGCCCTATTTGTACTGCATGTATATATCTTGTATATGTTTTAAAAACAAATGGCTTTTCATGGTTTCAAAATGACGGGCTATGTTTGCTATTTGCAATTTTGTCCGCTTACAGAGTTGAAGAGGTCTCTCTACGCCTTGTTCTCTCAGTATGGAAGAATTCTCGATGTTGTTGCCTTGAAAACAGAAAAGCTTCGAGGCCAAGCATGGGTTGTTTTCAGTGAAGTTACAGCTGCTAGTAATGCTGTTCGCCAGATGCAGAACTTTCCATTTTATGACAAACCGATGGTAAGTATATTTTCAATTCTGTTGTGCCATTTATCTTTAAATGGTACAGATTGGTAAACTTAGTAACAATATTCATTTATTTTTTAATGGGTATTGTGTTCCTATGGACACCAAGTTATAAATATTGATATGATTTCCTGAGTTTTGGTGAAACTTGTTGATGTCAAAGTAAGCTAGGTAGATCACCAAACTTGGAAGTTCTACAATCCTCGAGTAACATGCCTACAAAATTAAAAACCAAAACATCACAAAGAGATTAAAACCAATTACCACCTTTTCATATTTCATCAATCCATTTAATATAATTTTTTTTTATTTGGCCATTCTTTATTATTTATTTAATTAATTTAGCTATTATTTCTTAGTCTATATTGCACAAATTTAAATATTGTACCATTTATGCTAAACTTCCGAAACTTTACTTTGCTGAGTGTTTGCAAAGAAGCTCATGAAAATAAACTTTTTCAAATACTATTTATTTTTAGCAACGGAAGTCTAGGTCCTAGGGTGAACATGCTTGTCTTCTTCTTCTTCTTTTTTAACCATTATATCCTAATTTATGATTTTTAAGAGTGGCCATGATGCAAAATGCTCCAAAAACTGTGTTTGTGTATTGTTCTTTGAGTCTTGCGGTTTTATTTTCCTCTCTGTCTTTCTTTCTTTCTTTTTGAAATGTTTCTCTGCTTCATAAATCATAGAATAAAAAATTGATATAATTCTGCTTCACTTGGCTTGTATACAATATTAGCTTATTCTAATTTTGTCTAAAAAACCTTATTTGACGAATGGTTCACTCAATGCAACTCAACAATGTCCTTTCCCAACTATTTGGGTGTCAGCCTTCTATGAAAAAATACTAGTCTTCATAATTTTTGTTCCTGTGTCTGATCTTGTTGTATGTATACGATTCCAATAATATTTGATACGATTCCAATAATATTTGATGGATATCCAATTACATTCTGCAGTAAATATTTGCAGCTTGCCTATCAAGAGATAACTAATGATACGTCCTCCCACCTTCTTTTTGTTCAAAATTTCTCTTTTATTTCTTTAATTTTTAATTTGTTTCACTTTTGTTGTATTAAAGTAACAGTAATTCTCAGTGGCAGTGTTATAACTCAACTAGCACTTGTCATTTGAGTATGCTGTTATTGGCAAGCATTGCAAAGCTTATAATATGTCTGAATGGTAGTGGAGGAACTACTCATAGTTTCTTTTTAGGAGCCTTAGGAAAGCATTTTAACCTTGTGATATATCTTTGTTTACTCTTTGCACTCCATGAAACTGTCCTTTTTCTTTCCAAAAAAAAAAAAAGAGTTTGTTGTTACTAGCAACATTATACTTACTGTTCTTCTCTTCATTGATCATTGCTGAGATGCAGGGGTGTTTTAACCTTTTGGAGGAGTTTTGTCATGTGATGTCAGTGCTAATTATTCATGCTCTTTACTTGTTGCAGCGGATACAATATGCTAAAACAAAGTCTGATTGTGTTGCAAAAGCAGAGGGCACTTACGTCCCAAGGGAGAAGAAAAAGAAGCAGGAAGAAAAAGGTGAAGGGAGTTATATTGATTATTATGCATTGAATTCAGCCATAATGATTGTTACGTCATATGATGCACCCAAAAATTGATTATTGTAATGTGAGAGTCTATAGGAATAACTATGGAGTCTGATTGCAGATAGTGTTTTCTAGTCCTGGCAATTAATCATTAATATTCTCAATTAATGATTTTAAATTTGATTTTCTAGATGGTTTTCTGTCACTATTTAACTGGTTGATCCTTAAGGGATGTAGTGTCACCTATCTTAGTAATGGTGTTTAACATGAATTTGGACTGCAGCTGAAAGAAAGCGGAGAGCTGAAGAGGCACAGCAGTCTGCAGCAGCTAATGGTTCCAGTGCTCAGGCTAATGGTGGTGCTCCTGTAAGTTACCTAACTATTGTTTTGATTCTTGTACACTTCTATTTGTATTTGGTTATAAATTGTTATATCCAGTGGCAGTTTTGTGAACTGTGTTCTTATTCTTGTCCAATTCGTTTAGAAGGATATGGAAATGTGTTCTCTACTTGATGCCGATGTTATCTTTGTCAAAACTCTTCTTCAAAATACACAAAGTAAATATAAAAAGGAATGGTTCCTGTGGTCGTGACATGGAAAATTTGTATGGAGAGTGCAAGCATATTCTGTCATTGGTGTGCTGTATCTTGCACATTTTAGCAGAAGACGGATATAGGACTGTTGCTGGTTGTGATCATGCAGTTTTCTGTTATTGGGAGTTATCATGGTTGCACTTGTGGTCACCAGTTTCACATTGTTACACGATTCTTAGAGTTGGTTGATTGAACTAATAGGATTATGGTTCTTGGGTGAAAAATGTCTTCTGAATAAGTCTTTTTTTTTGTTTTTTTTTTCTAGTAGAAACAAAATATATTGATGTTGTGAATTATATAAAGTATGCATCTTTTCTCATTTTCTGTATACATCCTTTAGTACCAAAGTTCTGTGTCATTTGTGTTACATTTATCCTACTGTTCTATACATCCATACACAATTTCTATATCACTTATCCATTGTGGTAGCTTTTGGTGAGCATGATTTGATTTTGTGTTCTTGACAGGCATCTTTCCGCCATGGAAAGCAGGGGGCCCAAGAAGCTGCAGCAACTCCTAACAATATACTCTTTATTGAGAATTTGCCCCATGAGACAACAAGTATGATGCTGCAATTACTTTTCCAACAATATCCAGGTTTCAAGGAAGTTCGAATGATCGAAGCAAAGCCTGGTATTGCTTTTGTAGAGTTTGGTGATGACGTGCAGTCATCAATTGCCATGCAAGCCCTTCAGGGGTTTAAGATTACTCCGCAAAACCCCATGGCTATCACCTATGCAAAGAAGTAACTGTCTATTTTGTGGTACTTGTTATCTTGCAAGTTTTTTATAATTTTTTTTGAGGTAAATGACGGTTTGTCATTTTGCAGATAATGTAACTTACATAGTAGTTTAGAAGTGGTAACTATGCCATGTCTGTTTTGTCTCTCAATATCTTTTGCTTCTTCCACATTGACTGTGCACAGTTAGGAGAGACTATCTAAACTAGGTTAAATATTAGGTGTAAAAAGTCTGTTGCAAAATTCTTCTGTCTGCAAATGGCATTAATGTATAACAATGAGCATTTTCTTACTATGTCTGTCTTCATGGACAAAACAAGTGTCTTGTCTAAGCAAAGACCTTTAGGTTGGGGGATCTTCAGGAGGGAAGATCCTATCTAATTGCTCGTGTCTAAACTGTAATATTGTGGTCTTAAGAATGTTGTCTGTTTAACTTGTCTGGTTCCTTGATGCTAATGGGGTGTGGTGGGGGAATTCTGGTTGTTCACGTGTATGTATTTATCATGCACCCTAGTGTTCTGGTAATGCCATGATACTCCTACAATAAGATCTTTCTGTTTGATTACGAAATCAGAACCAACTTAAATTAGGTCTTGAAAGACTTGCTATCTTTGCTTTATGATTCAGAGTTGATAGGTTAATTGCTTTGTTGTTTACTGGAATTTCTTTCCAAAAGCAGCATAATTATGTCCTTGGAAACTGATTTAGGCATCTCTTGCCTATCTTCATGTACAATTTCTATTTGAATATCTAAACAACTTGAGGGAATCAATTCGTTTTGTTTTTATTGCCTTTGTTGAACCTGTGACTGTCTCTATTGCTAATCTGCTCTTTTACCTGCCAATACTTTCCTTCTCTTTATTGCTTTTGTTCATTATACTGTTTCTGTTGACTTAGGGAAAGAATTCATGTCAATTGCTGGGCCTACTTGATTGTTGGCCGCCTTCCTAAAACCTAAACCTGATCCCGCACTATCATGTTGTGGGTCACTGTGATGCATTTCTTCTAGAAGAAAATTCTCATTTATCTTCCCTTTTTGGATTTGTTGTCCATGAAACTTAAATGGCCACAAATGCCTTTTGGTGTATCTTCCAATCTAAAGGTAAATTGCAGGTGGTAGCTGTTGTCTCAAAGCTAAGCAAAAATCAATGTGGGGAACCTTTAGGTGCTAGTGCTAGGGTTGAGATTCATTATCTTATGTTCTCTGTTTATAGAGCTTGAGAGATTGGAAGGTCGTTCAGCAAATGACAACATTTTAATTCTCTGAGGCCCAATATTTACTTTTTCTCAGAGAGAGAAAGTGGAGAGTATCCGTCAAGAAACTATAGAAATAAAACTTTAAGGCAAAGATTACATCATTATATATTTATACTTCTTATCTTAATGGTTCAAAAGTTTACTTGAAGCCATGATTGCAGTCTATGGAAATTAGTTGCTTAAATTAACAATCACCATAGCTGTAAATGCTAACTAGCTCCAACCATTTTGCTCTAGGCCAATAATTATATTGCTTCTTACAGATAAAAGGAGTAGATCACAACAGTTAGTTTATATAATTTCTTATATAGAAAGAATATTAAGTGGATTTGGCTGTGTTGACCCTTCTCTGGATTTAAGATATCATTAGAATAAGCAACAATTGTACACATATTACTGGCATATCATGAAGTGTTTTTTATAAATTTATGTAAATATATATTAGTGAGAAAAAACTTTTTTGGGTAGAGTAGAAAAAGAAAATATTTAACTATACTTTTGTTACATGAAATGATTAAGATGTACCACAGATGGGACTACCCTTTCCCGAGGCAAACCTGCAGGGCGTGTGATCTGACTGACCCCGGAAGGGACGGTTCAGTTGGAAACGAAGATCAAAGAAATTACCTAACTTTTCATAAAGACAAGAGGAGACCCAAAAGAAGTCATCAACAACTCTACTTTACATAATCTCATTCCAAAAGGCAAGTCATAAAACTGTTTACGGCATATTAATTCCTTTTCTTGTTTCTGGGCAAGCCGAAGTGGAAAGCTCAGAGAACAAAAACGTTGTGGTAGCCAAAAACCCAAAATAGTGAAACTCACATCTCACCCAACATCAATAAATAGCCGAGGAGCGTCGGATGTGATGCATAAGATATGCGTTGTTTGAATGATGATGCCATCATTGACGCATGGCTCGATAACAACTCATGTATTTATTATTAATCAATACATTTTACTAGAGATTGTTGATAACATGTCTATTATCATGTCATGTCATGTACATGCTCCATGTATATATAAATGCGTTTGGCTAAGAATAGATGTGCTTGTCACACACAAATATATGATTGATGGCCATCAATTTCTTTTCCTAAGTAGTTGAAGCAAATATTTCTTTGGGCTCTAATTATAATTTTTATATATTTTTAATATTAATAAGTGACCACACAATTATATAACGACCTAACTAAGTAGTTAATTTAATATATTTTTTAATTTTTTTTCTAATTTACACCATTATTTTTAATAACTGGTCATCTCAAAATCATTAAAAAAATTTAATAATTTTTATATTTTAGTAAAAATATTAGCTGAAGCATGCAAGCGGTTAAATGAATAAAAAAGTGGCATGAAATTGAATAATTTAAAAAGTTACCTATTTGTGAGACTAATAAAAAATTATTAAATTGTGATTTTTAGATTACTTATATATAGTTAGATTCACTGTGTCCAAGAGTGGATAATCTATTATATCACACGTTAATAAAAATAAAAAAAAAGTTTAATACATTCTTTACCACTCAAGCTATGTATGGTTGTGAAATTTGCAAAACTACGTTCGCGATGTATACATACATAGCTTGTACAACCCACCATATAACCGTTGTAATTATTAAAGAGCAGAATAAATAATAAAAACAATGTGAGAAATAGAAGCTAGAAATTAATAATATAAAATATACTTTATCATTAAGCATCGCTCCTCGCTTCTGATCTGCATATTCATTCGAAAATTCCAAAACCCAATAAAAAATCTCTCTCTCTCTCTCTCTCTCTCTCTCTCTCTCTCTGTTTCTCATCTCTCTTTCTCTCTCTATTGTAAATTTTTGTTGAGAGCGTTAATAATGGCGGTGATGGAGCAGAGAAGTCGTTGAAGCAACAGAGAAAGCACCTGACGATGTCTGATGATATTAGGGTTTTTTGATCTGTTGTGGAAATGCCGTTGACAAGGTACCAGATACGGAACGAGTACAGTCTAGCCGATCCGGAGCTGTACAGAGCAGCTGATAAAGATGATCCCGAAGCGCTTCTCGAGGGTGTTGCAATGGCAGGTCTTGTTGGCGTCTTGCGTCAGCTGGGAGACCTGGCCGAGTAAGTCTCGCTTTCTACTTTTTTCTGGTGTTTTATTCTTCTTGATGTTGTTTTGGTGCGTGTTATCGTAGAATTTGAAGTGTTAGGGTTTGTATTTGGATGTGGTTGATCGATAGTTTTTATTTGTTGTAGTTTCTGTTGAGAATCTTTGTGTTCTGCCATTTTCTTTTTTCTCTGAGGAATAATATGTAGTTGTGTTTTTAGATCTGTTGGACTTTTGAATGGTTAATAACTAAATGTGTCTATGATTTCTCTGGTATTCTGGCGATGCAACTTTAGTTACTGTTTCTAAAGGAGTTATATGTTGATTTGGAGTTTGAATTCCGTTGTTTCGTCTTGTTCAAATGAGTTCGGGGAATTTTTGTATGAAGAATTGTGCTTGTAGAAACTAAAATTATATTTCTCTTTTCCATGTTCTGATGAGTTCTATTTCAATAGCGTATCATCTTGTTGATTATATCGAAAAAATTATAAGAATGAAGTAGCTCCAGAATCAATGGGGGTTATAAGGTAACATTGACTATTCTTGCCCCTGTTCTCATTTAGTTTCAAATGGCATATGAAGTCTGCATGCCAAATCTTTCAACCTCCCAATAAATCACATGCATTTTTTTTTTTTTTTAAATTTTATTAAAGTTTTCTGGTGTGCTAAATCGTTGAGAGTGAGTTTGATGATTTGACCAAAGGACACTCAGACTGAAAGAACTATTGTAATCTTTATGGCTATCACCCTGAATAATTTGACTCTTGAAGATGTTTTCACATTTTGGGGCACTGAATTGATTTTAATAGATCTGTTAAATATGGTCGTTCTAAGAGTGGAATTTAAATGTTGTGAGAACAGTATTTAGTGTACGAACTGCCATGCATTTCCATGAATTGTGTTCTTACAATCATCTGAAACTTTTAACTTAAAGAGAGCCTTGATCTTTCAGTATATTGATTACTTTGCTCATATTCAATAGGTTTGCTGCTGAGATATTTCATGATTTGCATGAGGAAGTCATGGCCACTGCTACCAGAGGTCATGGGCTGACAATCCGTGTACAACAGCTAGAGGCAGAATTTCCACCAATTGAGAAGGCAGTTCTATCACAAACTAGTCATACATCATTCCTTCATAATTCAGGTGAACATGCTTTACTGAAGGTCTTCTCTTTTATGAAAAAGCATTTAATACATGAAACTGTTTGTGTTCAAGAATTTTCTCCTTTTTTTTAATTTTACGTCTATTCAAGGTTATTAAGGCTGTCTGAATCCACTTGCTCCACTTTGTTTTATTAGTTCTAAGTCTAAAGTAATATGACAAATAGCTATATCTTTCTTAATTATTTGTAGTAATATTACCTTTTTTTAATAATTAATATTATTTAGATAAAGATCAATGACATAATATTAATTTTTATTTTTTATTTTTATCATCATAACTTCTTTAGGATGCTTTGGTTGAAGAAATTCAGAACTTAATGCATTAAAGAGCTCTTTTTTTTCCCCTTAATTTTGATGGAAACGTTGCAATAAGTAGCTTGCATTTATAGAATAGCTTTTTAAACCCTGAACCTAGCCTAATTTTACTGTAATATTCTTGCTAATAGAATCCTTACTAATCTAAGATCATTACAAAGGCATTTATGACTTAGGCATGCATGTTATTGGGCCTCCAATTGTTTTAAGGCATGCATGGAAACTAGCTTCAGTTGGGGACCACATTTGATTCTTAATAAGGAACTCTGTTGTGCCTCATCTTAATGCACTCAAGAGTATGAAATTTAATTACTTGCTTTTGTAAATATTGTTGTTAGAATCATGATACAGATTCATGCATCTATGTATTATGATTCGAGTCTTAGAAAAAGATTTGATTCCTTAAGAACCCTTAACTTTAATTCATGTGTGATCTGTTTTTGAATCTCATGTTGAGTCTTTAAATAATAGTTTAATCTTGCAATTCCGCATATGATCATAGAACTTAAATGATTCCATGATTCCTTTGAAAAAACAAAAAGATATATCTTTTACGTCGATGTTAGATTCTCAAACAATAAGTCTCAACCTCTAATATCAAACTGATGTTGCAGGAAACATCAATTTTTGCAGTTTGATCTTTGAGCAATAGCTTTCTTTTTTCTTTTTCTCTCTCTCTCTCTCTTTTTTTTTTTTTTTTTTTTTTTTTTTTTTCGGATGTTTAAACTTGTGTTATAGTGATGAGTATCACAATGTAGTTATTCTTGGACACAATTATGGGATTATTTTTTGTGGTTTGACTGGAATGTACTTGCTCAATTTATCAGTTCAGTATGCCGGTGATTGGTTCTACAATAATTCCTTAAAGGTTTTGGCCTACAAATGTCCACTGTCCTTTCTCTTGCAATCCCTCCTTTTCTATTTGTTAGTTATATTCATAGAGACTTGTATTTGTTATGTCCTGATATATCCATCTTGGACAACACACTTGAACATCATTGGAGTGAAATCTGAGATATTTTACAAGTGCTCACCTTGTCTACTAGAGCTCACTTGACCTGGACTGTATCAGGCGAGCCCATCAGAAAACTCAGTTTTAAGCATATGTCAAGTGTGATTGATGAATAGATCCTTTTATAAATGACTCATGGCCATTTATTTCCATGGCAGGTTTTGACTGGCATCCAAATCTCCAAATGGACCAAAATCTGATCACCCGTGGTGATTTCCCACGATTTATCATGGACTCCTATGAAGAATGCCGAGGTCCACCTCGGTTATTCCTGCTAGACAAGTATTATTATATGATCTTATTTTGACTTTAGGGTCTTTTTATAGCATTTTTATATATTTTAATTACAACTAATAGTGGCACTTCTGCAGGTTTGATATTGCGGGTGCTGGGGCTTGTTTAAAGCGATATTCTGATCCCTCATTCTTTAAAGTGGAATTCAACACCTTGAAGTCAGCAAAATCAGAGGATAAAAGGGAAAAGAGATCTCGCAAAGCCAGGGTATGTGTTGGAACGAATGATCAATGTCTAATTAAATTTTTTTTATTGGTTTGATGAAAATTTGATTTCAAAAGGTTCATTCTATAGCATATAATGAATCTTGTCTGGAATACTTTTGTTGTTTGTGTCTTTGCATAATAATGACAAGTGCCATAAACTATCTTTCTTTTATAAATTTGTAATCCTCCTTTTCTACTTACCTTTGAATAAAAGAAGAAAAAAAGTATTATTTGTGCTTATTCAAAATCAAATTCAATTTTAAAGTTTAGAAGCATATCTTAGGTATTGATGTCTTGCCCAAATTGCAAACTATCAAACTAGTTTTTTGTATTCTGGTGATATACTAGATGTTGCTCAATAATATATGAGGTGTTTTGCTTTATCTCAGAAAGTTCATTGAGAAGTAACCTTCATGCCTTGAAGAAGTAGAAAGAGCCCAAAGGATTGAGCTTGCTTTCTTGACCTAAAATGCATTTGGTTCGAATCTTCTTCTTTTTTTTTTTCCTTATTTTTTAAGATTTGGTATGTAGACATTGTTCTTATATGCCAAGCCCACATTGGCTATTGCCAATTTTATGTCTCATCATTAATTCAGTATCCATATTCTTATTGGGTGAAATCATCTTTATTACTTGTGAATTTCTTTTATCTTTAATCTATGTGGGATTGCGGGATTTGTGCTCTCGATTTCCTTTGGAGTTTAGGCATCATTCTTAATAGATTGTTTACCTTTTATATGGAAGACAATATGATACACAAGTACAGTAATCTATTTGTCTTTAATGTTTGAAAAAACGCATGTGGCTTTTAGAGCACGAAAGCCCACATGTATTTTTTTCTTTATTCAGTTAATGGAATAAAGGTGATGATCAATAGTTTTCTTTATTCAATTAATCATATCTCAACTCTAGTATAACCTTTTATTTGTAGATTTGCATTACCTACTTTGTTTTCTATTATCATTCTAAATTAAAATTCTTCTCTATAACAAGATTAGATGGAAGCTTACCTACTACATTTTAGAAGTTAAAATCCGGCTTCTGAACAGAATTAGAATCTCAGTAAGATGAAGCAACCCTTCCCCACATAAGATAAAGCCTTCTAAAAGGTAATAATAATTAGAATCCTCAAAATTAAGTATTTTAAGTTTTATTATACTAATTTTTCATTCTTTTGCGACAATTTTCTCTTCTTCAAATACTATACCCAAATGGAGCAAAAGAAAATAATCATAAAATATGCAAATTAGAAACTTTAGAAGAAGGGGTGGTTGGCTATGCTGTGCCATTAGGAAGAGAGAGATAAAGAATCATAAGGAAATTTACAAGAAAGGGACATTGGCAAATTTGTGCCGTTAGGGGGGTAGAGGAATAGCGAATCATAAGGAATTTTCAAATTTCCTACTTTGTTCCCAACTAAAATTTGGTGAATCTAACATTCTACTAAAGAAAACAAAGGAAATTTTCCTAGCTTGATTCCTACTACAACTTTTCAAGACGGAAGTTAAAATCCTAGTTTATAACAAAATTAAAACACTAGAAACATAAAGCAAAGAATAAACATTTGCTAAAAATACATCAACCATTTTTTATTCAATTTTAGACAGATTTATTTTTATTAATTTTCCATTCATATGTGCTACACTCTGCTTGTTTTATGGTTTAAGCAAGAGTTATTAATATTTTAGAATTGATGCCTTGTCAATGACCGAGTATTGGCTAATTAATGCTCAAGCAACAAAAACATGGACAGACTTTCTATTTGTTAAAAAATTAATTTCTTCATTCACAAATTAATTAAGTTTAGGCAAAAATTTTGAAGCACAATCTAAATAAAAAATTGGTGTTTTGATGAGCCATATATTATAGCAAAAAATGAATTAACTTAAATGCATAATACATAAATGAGAGATTTGGTTCTTGATTGTCGATAGTGTGGAAGTACTAAAGAAAGATGATTTAAAAAATGGAAGATCCATTTATTTTTTTAAATTGTGTCTAGACGACTGGAAAAAAATGAAACAAGACCAGATATAATTTGCGTTGGTGGTGTTAATAGTATATCAACAATTGATGATATTAGTAGAAAATTGTAATTCTTTTTTTTTTTTCCTCTCTTTTTTGAGTAGTAATGGTGACTATTTCTGGGTCCTTTGTATAAGTCTAGTCTCCATATCTGTGGAGTGAAGCTAACATGCAGGCGTCATGAGTTTATTATATGTTGGAATTTAGATGTTTAAAATAGCTAATTCATATGCTTTTGGGTTATGGTCATTTAGAACCTACTCTACCAGTCAAAAGCTGTTTCTAAAATGTCAGTGTTGTATTTGTTTGTCTTTAAGTCAAACTTCAACATGCATTTGAAAAAACCTGCTTGGTCTTCGGTTTTTTTTTTTTTTTTTTTTTAAGTTTATCTAATGAGAATCTTATGAATGTGCTAATCTTTTTAGTGTTTGTAGTTTGTTAAATGAATATTTCTTCATCTCTTTCTTGCAGAGAAAGGTATTACGCGCAAAAAATGGAGAAACTCCAGAAGGAACTCAGACTTTCCATTCAAAGTGAGGCCTCAAATTTGTTGTGAAGTTAACTGTTTGACTGGACTTGTAAGAGCCTTTTGGAGGTGTAGCTAAACTCATAAAATTGATGTTGCAGGTTGCATGATTTGTTTTTGGAGGAGCGTAGCAAGACTGAAGATGGTGATGTCCACAAACACCATATGAAGTTGAAAAGAAGGCAATCCAACTGCTCTCTTGTTGATTCAACAACCAGGAAAAGCTACATGGAGAGAATTTTGGATGGCTATTCACCTAATGGAGGAGTTCTCTCTGAAAATTCTGCTATTTCGTTGCACTCAAAGATGGACTGTGATAACTCTGGTGAATTGGTTCCTGATATACATGAGATCTGTGCAAGGAGTCCTGCTAATAACTTAATGCAGAGAGATAAGAGTCAAGTGCCATCTTCTACTACACAGGAAAAGGAACAGGAAATGTTCCTGGATGAATTAGGAGATGACATTATCAAGGAAGGAATTTCGGAAGAGTTGCCAAAATCAATCCGTGATATGGAATCGGAATATACTCTGTCAAACATTTTCGAGGAAGAAGATCAAAAGGAATTGGTGGTGGATGTAGGAAGCAAAAAAGAGGCCAGCGCCGATGGATATAGATCTGATGATGTCACCAGTGAAATTGACAACTACATGGATGCCCTTACTACAATGGAATCAGAAATGGAAACCGATACTGAAAGTAGACCTAGGAATGAGTGGGCCTTCAATATTGAAAATAAGCGTAGGGATTCCAATATATTTGAAGAACACAAAGAGATGCAGGCTGAATTTTCAGATTCCCAATCAATGGGAAGCTCGAAGGCATCAGATGATGGAAACAATTCAATCAATTTGCCGGAGAATGTGCTGTCAGATGGTGATGCAGAAGCAAAAGTGCATCCATCTACAGATATTTTCCCAGGTGGAGTTGAATGTACTTCTGCAGAAAATATACATGAAATTCTTCATGTTTCTGAAACTAGATCTTCAGAACGTGCTGTCTCTAATGGCAGCTGCAATGAAGTGCCTGAGATGCATCGCGATGTATCTAAATTTGAAGAAAAAGCCCGTAATTCCTGCATACCTGAGCCAATTTCTGCACCCCCCGATGGTCCAGGTGCATGTTCTAATGATGTTCACTCATTGGAACCTGACTCAGATGAAATATCCTCAGATGTTTTGAAATCTTATTCTGTGGTATCTTCATCAAATATTGAAAAAAATGGTAAAATTGCCAGCAATGGACTACCCTGTAGAGTCAATGTCTCTGATCTTCCTTCTCAGTCAAGAGATGATTTGCTTTCTGTGAGCTCTCATGGAGAAAAGCCCAAAGAAAGTTTGAAAGATGGGAAATCTGACGCGTCTTTTGAAGCTGAATCTCATCTTGGTAATATTTTGGACCTTTCTCATGACAACCTAGACACTAATGATGATACTTATGAAGAATTTCTTTCCAAGCATGACGTAGTGGATGGTTCTTTAGAAGATCCCAATCATGTTACTGAATCTGGTTCAATAGAAAATCTACTAGAGGAAAAGCTTTATATGCCAGAGTTTGTTGTTTTGCCTTCAGATCATTGCTTGTCAGAACAAGACTCAGAAGCTTGTTCTGATGCTAAATCTCTTCCTGAAGATATGACTGATTCACCGATCAAGAGTGATTGGGACAATACAAGGCCAGGTGCTGTTGTCGTGAAAGCAGAGAATGCTGTACAAAGTGATGCATATTCTGAGTGCTTGACGTCAGTTTTAGAGTGCTCAGAGACTAGTATTTTCCCAGAGAAGAAATTTGTGAAAATGTCAGATGAGATTCTGCAACTTCAATCAAATTTGGAAGGAATTTGTTTAGCCAATGCTGAAATTGAAGTTTTGGATAACAAACTGGCATCTAATACATCAGATTGTGTGATCAGCGACAGATCCTTGCCTGATTCCAATAAAAACAATGCTATCTATCCTGATTTGTCGTACAGGTGCCCAATGTCTGATTCTGGAGAGGTTGAGTTAGCTGCTGAATGTCCTTCGAGGTTAACCAACTTAGTAACTGAATCTCGACAAGCTGCAGTTGATGATAAGGGTAACATTATAGATCATGGATTAATAGATTTGTCCTCTAAAGATCAAAGAGATTTGCAAGAACAATGTGTTTCGGACATTGAGGGATTGGACCATGATAAGCTTGAAACTACTGAGATCTCCAACCTGAACGATTCTGAGAGAACAAATGAGCAAAATGTAGCCGAGCATCAAACTGCGGTTGTCTCTTTGGATGATGACCATAAGCCATCCTATATTGAGTCTGATCAATTGATTGATGATGTGCATGATCAACTTCAAGCTGAAGATATACATGAGCATTTGCAATTTAGTGGTGTATCACAGGCGTCGTCTTCATCTGTGTATAGAAATCAAGAGTCTGAACTAAAAGAATCTCTTTCTGCAGGTACAGAGGGCTGTAATCCAATGTCCAGCCATTTGATTCCAGAACCAGAAATTCCTCTTCCACAAGGCTTGGAAATGCCACCTGATCAAAGTGTCGATATGTCTTTGCATGAGGTTGGTGAAAGTCCAGAATCATCTGAGCAAAATGAATTTCCAAAGCTTTCAGATGGTTTCACAAGTTCTCTGTCCAAGTCATCTCAGGGGGGCCCTCTCAGCCTCACACCTAATCCAAATTTATTACCACAGCCAAATAACTATAACTTTGAAAGCTCTGAACCATCAGTGAACATTTTGCATTCTGTCCCACATAACTTTGGCTTGCCTAATGAAGGCACCAATCGCCAACCATCAGACTCAAAATCACTAAGGCCAGTGTTTGATCTTTTACCAATTGATCATTGCAATCAGCACAGCAAGGTGCAGGAGACACCTCCACTTCCTCCACTTCCTCCATTGCAATGGAGGATAGGAAAACTTCAGCATGGTTCTCAACCTCCGGGAGGAATGTTGCCCCTAAATAGTTTAAATCCATTCTCGGCACCACTGACTGCAATAGCCGATGCAATAGCTCAGCAAGGTTTACCACAATTCAATGGGGAGTTTATGCAGCACCCTAACCCATTCTTGCCCTTGCCTACTTCTGATGACGCAAAGGCCAAAAGTATGTCTCAAACGTTTGCGAGAGAAACAACGTGGCCTTCCCCAGTACCAGCCTTTGAAAATGAGAATATTCAACTTGATCATGCTTCAGAACCAAGTACCATACAACATCAGAATCTACTTTTGCCCCAAGGATATAACGAACCTCAATATGTTTGCTCAGAATTAGATGGAGAAATTTTGCAGCCTAGTAGTTCAGATGCTAGAATTGCTCCCCTACCCATAGAGGAAGAACAACAGCAGCCACAGACTATGAGCACTTTAGCACCAATACCGCAAAGAGAAGATGAGAAATTGGGGCATACTTCCCAAACTTCAGGAGATGCGCAGCTTCCAATGTCCTCTGCAACTGTAGAACATGAGAATTCTCAACATGTTTCACTTTCTTCACAGGGAGAATCTGCCTTGAAACCCGACATACCTGCAGAGTTGCCAGCTTTAGAAGATGGAAAACCAAATGGAAGTTTGAAGACTAAGCTTCCTCGGCCTAGAGACCCACTCATCGAGGCTGTTGCTTCTCACAACAAAAACAATGTAATGTTAATGTGGCAACTTGCAGTAACTGTTTAAGATTGGTTTGTTTTGTCCTGCTGTTTCAATGTTCTGACAGTTTTACCCTTCTGTGTATTGTAGTTACGGAAGGTGGCTGAAAGAGTCCGACCTGAGATTAAGCCAAAGGCGGATGAAAGGGGTTCACTGCTAGAGCAAATAAGGACTAAGGTTGGATATATATACAGAGGAAAGCTCCATACTTCTTCCATTATTGTAAAAGTTGCTCTGGCTCTGATGAAATGAATTTTATCTTTGTTTTCACAGTCCTTCAATTTGAAGCCTGCAACTTTAACAAGACCTAGCATTCAGGGCCCCAAGACCAATTTGAAGGTTGTCGCCATATTGGAAAAGGCAAATGCCATTCGCCAGGTCAATGCGTTACTAATACATGTTTAGTTTTGTCTTCCACTTATATTGGTGTTATGGAAGTAATGGTGACTGTTTTCTTTGTTGATCATTATTAGGCTTTGGCTGGGAGTGACGAGGATGATGATGAAGATAGCTGGAGTGACTCTTGAACGCGGTTAAAAAAAAAAAATTCAATGCAGGCTGTTTTTACTGCCAGGGACCTCAAATAGTTGCATCAATTCTGAAAGATGTATCATTCTGGACTCCACTCCAAGTTACAGCGTGATGAGCAAGGAGGTGGTGAGTTGCATCATAAATTTTGAAGGTTCGCTCTGCTTTTACTATCTTTGTATATGATATTAGTTTTGTTTTTTGGTTAAAAAAATATGTAATACTTTACGTTGTATTCACCCACTAAAATTCATTCGTGGGGATCAAAAGTATATACTTGCCTGAAGGTAAGGCTTAGCTTGTAACTGTTGTATGGACTTCTATATTTTTTTGGTTGTATTTGTATATTTTTTCCTCCTGTCAGAAGAATTTGATGTTCTAAATCATATGTTCCCAAAGTTCTGTAAATTTAATAGTATTCCCAGTGTTTTTAAATTTCTTATTTGGACACATTCTTTGAACAGTGGACCCATTTCCCCTAATTTCGACCAACTTTCTTATTATTTTTCATCATCTTCTTTAGGCCTAATGGGTCAAGGTATAGTGCCTTGTATAGCTGGAAAATTCTCCTCAACTTGGGTTTTAATTTGATGTGTAATAGATTGAGTGACAGAAATATTCAAAAGTAGAGAAGAGGATTTGGAAGAGAAGAAAAAAATAGAGAGAGACAGAAAGGAAGCGAGCGACGAGAAAAAAAGAGATCAATGTTTAATATCCAAATACCCCAACCATCCCTTTGCATGTTCTCCATATACAACTCTAAAAGAGAATATGCACCCTAAAATAAAAACAAAAAGGACACCTAACACCTTTAAAATAGAATTAGAAAAATGTTAATAGCTTTTTGGCCCAGCTTCTACATCAGCTGCTTCCAACGTTCCCATTAGACTTGCTTATAACATTTTTCCCTGTTTGAAAAATCCTTGTCCTCAAGGAACTTAGGGACACGCATGTTAATCTCATCAGCCCATTCCAAAGTTACATCTGTTGGTGATTTGTCCTTCTAGTGAATAAGCTATTGGACTGCAAACTGATTCTATCACTTCACCATTCTTCGATCCAAGATAGCTTGGGTTGCAGTAAGGGAGATTGGATTGAAGGGAGCATTGAACTAATTGCCTTTGAAGAATGGAATGCTCAGAGTTGACAGATATGGAAAACATCACGTATTTGAGCATCCCGTGGTAATCACAGTTTGTAGGCAACCTTGCCAATATGATCAACAACTTCAAACGGACCATAGTACTTGGGCTGTAGCTTTACATTTCCCTTGTGCATGCTGGTTTGTTTATATTGCTGCAACTTAAGCAAAACCATATCCCCAATGCAAAATTCTTGTTCAGATCTTTTCTTGTCTACTATTAACTTCATTTTTTGTTAAGCCATTTTAATCCTCTGCTTCAACAATTGATTCATTCCCTCTCTTTCCTTCAGCATTTTATCCATAGACTCATTCTTTGAATCTTCAGCAAAGTAAGGAATAATGATTGGAGAAGCATAACCGTATAGAGCTACAAATGGAGACATTTTAATTGAACTGTGATAGGAAATATTGTACCAATATTCAGCAAGAGGTAGCCATGATTTCCAATTTTGGGGCTTGTCTCCTGTCATGCACCTCAAATACATCTCTATGCACCTATTCACGGCCTCAGTTTGGCCATCTATTTGAGGATGGTAGGCTGAACAAAGTTGCAATGACACTACCTGTAATTGAAAAAGCTCCTACTAGAAATTGCTTGTGAAAACGGTATCAGAAGTGATAATATTAGGAAACCCATGAAGTCTGTAGACAGTATCCAAGAAGAGTTTTGCAACAATCTCAGCAGTATAGGGATGAGGAAGAGCTACAAAGTGTGCATACTAAGTTAATCGATCAACCGCTACCATAATGGCTGTCTTGTCCTATGATCTAGGCAAACCTTCAATAAAATCCAGAATAACATTAGAAAACACCCCTTCAGGCACAAGTAAAGGCTGTAGCAGGCCCAAACCCAAGGCAAGGCCTAAAGGGCGATGACCCTAGGCCTCGTCGCCTTTTGTGCCCCTTAATTTTAAAGACCCATGTATACATACATACATACATACATACATACATACATACATATATATATATATATATATATATCATTTATTAACAAGTTGGGCCTTTATTTTTGGGGGCCCCAACTTGTAAATTTGCCTTAGCCCCCAAAAATATTGGGTTGGCCTTCGGCTACAACTTTCTTGTCTTTACCAATTACCAATCTTCTTTTACACCTTAATTCCCTATTTTTTCACAACAACTTGGAAAATACCTGCTTATTTTTCTCCTTCTGCTGAATTATTTCCCTCAAGCTGGCATCCTTTTCCCACGAATTTCTGACAGCATTTAGAAACTCCAAGGGCAACACTACTATGGTAATGGCATGGAATTCAAAGGAAGGATTTCTCGATAAAGCGTCAGCTACAGCATTGTGCTTTCCTTGCTTGAAAAAAAATTTCATAATCAAATTGCATTAACTTGGTAGTCCAAGCTTGTTGAAAGAAGGTGTAGTCAATCGTTGCTCTAATAGCTATTTCAAACTTTGGTGATCTGTTTGGATAATGAAATGTCTATTCACCATATAAGCCTCCCATTTCTTTATGGCAAACAAGATTGCTAACATTTCCTTTTCATTTACAGATAAAAGTTGATGCTCTGGAGCCAAGGCCTTGCTAATAAACGCCAGTGGGTGACCTCCTTGCATTAACACAACTCGAATTCCATCTCTTGATGCATCTGTTTCTATCACAAATATTTCATTAAAATTAGACAATGATAACATAGGAGAAGAAATAAGAGCCTGTTTGAGCCTTCGAAAAGCCTTTTGAGCTTCTAGATGCTAAGTGAAAGCATCTTTTTTCACCAACTCAGTAAGAAGTCTCGCTATTTTTTCATAACTGGCCGCAAACCTCCTATAATACCCTGTCAACCCCAAAAATTTCTTTAGCTATTTAATATTTTGTGGAACAGGCCAGTTCTTCACAGTTCTATCTTCTCAGGGTCAGTTTGCACTCCTGCCTTAGTAATTAAATGCCTCAAATACTCAATGTAATCACTTCCAAAGCTGCACTTCTTTTTCTTTGCAAACAACTGGTTTCTTCTCAAAGTTTCTAAACCAGCTTCAATCTCAAATGCTCTTCCTTGTTTTTGCTGTAAACTAATATATCATTATAAGACGCCAAAATACACCTTCATAGATAACATTTTAAACATAGAATTCATGACTTGTTGGAAGGTGGATGGGGTTTTTTTCAATCCAAATGGCATTACTCCAAACTAATGGTGTCGTTCATGGGTTATGAATGCAATTTTGTAAACATCTTCAGGATCCATCCTTATTTGCCAATAACTTCACCTGATATCTATCATAGGAAGTGGAAATTTGTTCTTAATAGTACATTGACTGAGTGCTCTATAATCAGTACACATCCTCCATGTTCCGTTTTTCTTCTTAACTAACACAATAAGACTTGCAAAGGGGCTCTTATGAGGTCTTATGCTTCTCACTTCTAACATTTCCTGCACCATCTTCTCAATTTCATCCTTCTAATGCCCCACATATCTATATGGTCTAACATTAATTACATTCGTGCCCTCCTTTAACGCAATTTTGCGACCATAATCTCTGCGAAGGGGTAATGTCATTCCATCATCAAAGACATCTGAATACTCTAACAGTAATTCCTGAAGCTCAAACCAATCTTTATAGAAAGAATCAACAAAAATATTAATAGCAAACAACTCAGGTAAAATCAACAAGTGTTGTGAGGCTAATTTCGAAGGGTTTGCCATCAGCTTCCCTAATTTTTGAGCTGTAATCATACTAAGCCTTATATTAATTTTTCCTCTCAATGTTATTGATTCACCTTCTAATAGAAAATTCATCTTAAGATCTCTAAAATTTCACATAATGTCACCAAGTCCAGCTAACCATTACATTCCTACTATGATATCATAATAGTTCAATGGTAAGACATATACCTTGGTGGAGAAATAATGACCCTGCATCCTCCACTTGAATTCCTCCACCATTGCTTCATAATCCATCTCATGGCCATTAGCTACCATTAGTGGCACAGAATTAACATTCATGAATAAGTACTTGAACTTACTTGAGCTTCTGCACTACTTTACTATTGATAAAATTGTGTGTGCTTCCAGAATCAATCAAAATGTGTAGGCAATGATTGCCTACAAATCCTTCCACCCTCATTTTTTGGTCTCTATCTTGACCACTAAGAGCATGCAGAGACATGCAAATCTTTAGCACCATCTTCTTCATCACCTTCTTCACCATTAGTATCGATATGCAACTGTAACATGAAAACTTGATGCTTTTTGCACTTATGTCCAGGCACAAATTTCTCATCACGCTAGAAGCATAACCCTTTTGCTCTCTTCTCATTCATTGTTTTGTTGTTCATAGATCTCACACTCCTCTATGCGGGGTATATACGGTCGTGGTGTATCAATGAATTTTGGTGTGCTAGGAGTGGGTAATATTCTAGTAGATGTGTGGGGATTTGTAGTGGGTTTGAATTCCATCTTGGAGGTGAAATCAATATGAGTGGTTGGTTTTGGAGTTTTAGGAAACAGGGGAGTGGGTATAGGGTGTTGAGCTCCACGGATTACATCTATTATGAGCTCTTGCAATCTTGCTAATGAGTATGCTTCTGCTAATGAGTAAGGCTTGAACATTCTAACGGGTATTTGCAGAGTAGGTAATAATCTAGAAATGAAGAAACTAATGGTTCGAGATTCTTGAATCTTAGCTTGTGGACACATGGCATCAAAATTATCAATATAATCCTACAAACCACCCATTTTCCTTAAATTTGATATAAGATCATTGTAAACAGGAGCCCCAATTTTGGGTCCCATGTTTTGAATGTAAAGATCCCAATCCAGATAGGTCACTTAATCCATTGATCTTAACATACCCTTGATGCTATTATAGTGTTCTTCTACTCAATTGGGATGCTGTCATCTTCACCTTCATGTGAGTAGGAGTTTCTTCAACTTCAAAGTGGCATTCTGCTTTCATAACCCATCCTTTAAAATCCTCCCCATCAAACTTTGAAAATTTAAGTTCACAATTTGAGCCATAGTTGGACGACACAGGAGCTTTGTCTGGCATTCCTCCTCCAACTACCTCCCCATGTGAAGACTCTAAAGGTTATTCTCCATTCTTGGCAGCGAAGATATCTTTGAGCTGAGAATTTATAGCACCCAAAAGAGTTTTGAGTTCATTAATGGAGCCTTTATGTTTTTTGTCATTCTCTTTGATCAACTCAACCAACTCCCTTCGCAAGTTGTTGGATCTAGTGCCTTCAGCCATCAGTGTGAGGATCCATTGCTTTGATACCAAATGATGTGTAATAGATTGAGTGACAGAAATATTCAATAGAAGAGAAGATGATTTGGAAGAGAAGAGAAACAAAGAGAAACAAAAAGGAAGAGAGCAACGAGAAAGAAAGAGATCAATGCTTAATATTCAGATGTCCCAACCATCCCCTTACATGGTCTCTATATACAACTCTAAAATAGATGCACTCTAAAACAGAAACAGAAAAGGACACCTAACGACTCTAAAACAAAATTAGAAAAATGCTAATAGCTTCTTGGCCTAGCTTCCACATCAGTTGCTTTCAACGTCCCCATTAGACTTGCTCATAACATAATTATGTCCATTGTATATCAATTTTTATGGCAGCTTTTGTAAATTGTGAAACTAAAAAATTTAGAGCAGATTTGCAAATGTAAAATGCACTATCTTCTTTTTGGGTTTCCCATGTTACTGTGCTCCTTTTCTATTGTGACATTAGATTGTGCTCGAGTTAACCGCGGTCCGTCCAGTGCGGGCGTGGACATCATGCATGAGGCATGAATTTCGGTTGCGAGTTGCACTTTGTAACTGCGAACCAATTGCACGACCTGGAGTTGAGTTCATCATCTCGGCTTTATGCTTATATTTTAAAAGGGATAATGGGCATAAAAATCTGAACATTTGGTCAATTTGGCCAAATAATCCAAACCTTTCAAATTTGACAAATAAATACAAACCTTTATCGTTCTATTGCAAATGTATCATGGTGATGAGTTGCACAAATTGTTGTTGACACGGTGCTTACATGGCATCTACGTGGTGTGGCCACGTCAACTTCAGCCAACAGCTGGGCAAAAATTAACTAGAAATCTGCATAAAAAATTATTTCAAGATTTGTCCGAGATCTAACCCAAAAGAAGGATATACAAGGTGCCCCAAAATATAAAAAAGAATGAATAGTTCATGATCCTATCCCAACCCTAAACTTGTAGTTGCAAAATGAAGAGGAGAAAGCATAGATTGTTCTAGCTAGATCCAAAAACAAAGCAAATGAGAGAGAACTGGATCCACGATTGAAGATGAGAGGATCTCGTCCATGGGGAGTGTAGTTGCAGAATGAAAACAAGAGGATTGTCCCAGCCAAGTGCAGATCGTCTCATCTAGCCAAATCTCTGTCACAGAAAGAAGAGGAGAGGAGCTGAAATCCTAACGTCCCTGCCAGATTCCAGTCACAAATTGAAGATGAGAGAGCTTAGATCGTTTGCAGACGCATAACGAAGACGAGAGGCAAGCTTTGGCCGTCCCATCCCAGCGAGATCGCAGTCGTAGAATAAAGAGGAGAGGTGAGCTCTAGCCATCCCGTCCCAATGAGATTGCAATTGCAGAACGAAGAGGAGAGGCGAGATCAGATCACGAAAGGGACAAAAGAAAAGGGGACCCTCTGCAAGCAACTTCACATCTCGAACTCAGAATCTTGAAGTAAGTCATGCAAAGCTTCTCATTTTGATTCGTGAGACTATTCACTTTCACAGTGATTTAGTTGGGAAATTTTGGTGAAATTTCTGGTTGCAAATGAGTTATATTTGAACTATGAACTGAAATGTAGTACAACATCAATAGTTAGTTAGCTTGAGTTTGATTCAATTGAGCGTGGATAGTCATTATTTGATGAAATTCATGACTAAAACTTGGTCTCATTCTAATTATTTATGACTAAATTTTGTATTTAAAATGAGCAAAAGGATAGATGATTGTGGATAAACGAGTGCTACGTGTTTGATGACAAACATGCTAATGTGTTTGATATCTGAAGAGAAATACTTAGTTGTAAGATTGTAGGTGGTTGCTTCCATTTGGATCATCTTATTTTACCTTATATTGTTTTTAATATATTGATAATTCTGGTGGTATATGAGTTTGATAGTTAAATAAATGCAATTCAAGATATTACCTTGACATTTATGTGAAATAAACTTAGTTAATAGATCTATTTTGTGCGCCTCATTTCGAAAATTTTGAATTAGTTTGTGTATTAAGAGTCTTAGTTTAAGTTTTATTTGGCGTATTTATGTATATTAAAATATAATTTGTCAAGTTATTTTTGGCTCACAAGATCATAAATAAATGAGATAATGGATTTATGGTCTTAGGCAATGAATGGGTATAATAAAGTAACAGTATTTGAATGTGTATTGTTTGATTCATTTATCTTTTGATTTCAATTGTTTTAAATGTTGAGATTTTTCTTGAATGTTGAATGTCATCATAAACTGACCGGACAAGTAACATGAAAAAAGCTGATTTAGCCAAAAACATATGCAAATGCAAGCATGATGAGTATGCAAGGTCCTATATGTCGTTTAGTCGTCATAACATAGGACTGAGGTTTTTAAGATGTCAATATTGGCAAGTAAGTATGGAACAAATACATGACATATGAGTGGTATTTAAATTACATTATTATGTTGCTAAAGAATACTTGTTTGGATTTTATGACAGACAGAAGAGGACTGTAGTTGATTTAGGTAGTTGGACCCAATGCCATCTTCTGAGGTCAAACAAATTTGTGATCCCTTTGTCATCAAGATTGGGAGTTTAAGGGAAAAAGTGGAGCATCTTGAATTAGTAAATAGTTATCTACGTAATCAATTAGACGAGGTAAAGGCAAAGAATTCACCATTGAAGCACGAAAAACAAAAGTTTACCTTAGAGAATGCTAGATTGGTCAAGGAGAACAAACACATGAAGAAGAAGTTGGCATCAATGGGGATAACAATTACAAAGAAGCTCACAATTGTTGTTGGCCTTTTTTGTCTATTATTTTTCATGATGAAGATTGCACTTGGCTTCAAGTGGCAAACTCATTACTTAAACTTGTCATGAAGTCCTAACATGTTATGTAATTGTTGTTATTTTAATAAATTATTTTACTTACAAGCATGTCCATGTTTGTAAGTAAAGTTGGTGATGACTTCCGCAGATTGAAGGAAAAAAAAAATCTTTACATTCACTCACTTTCATGAACAAGTAATATTGTTTCTATTGTTAAATTAGATTATGATTCATGATTTTTGTTCATTTACTAATTAATTGAAATGGTTGAAGTTTTTATTATGGGTTTGATTCTTAATTAATAAATTGTCTTAAAATTATAAAAATATATTAGTGGATTCATTCAACTAAAAACATGTTTTTCCATTTTGTTTTGTTTTTATTTTATTTTTATAATAAATGAAAAAAGATTCTTAACAAATATTATAGGCACTAGTTTTTGTGTATGTGTTGCATGTAATTTTTATTAAAAATAAAATAAAATAAAATAATTTATATTAAATTTGCATATTTGTCTTCTAATATAATAAGAAAGAATTTAAATCATTTAATAAATATTTTTAGAGGTTGAAAGTAAAAGTTTGAAGTTAGAAGGATAAGTAATAGATTAAAAGTAAGTTGACCTGAAAAATTTTGCAACAAAATTCTGTTGCAAATTCTGTAACAAAATAAGTAAATAAATAACTTTTGAAATTCTGCAACAAAGTTCTGTTGCAAAATGACCTAAAAAATTTTACAGCAAAATTCTATAGCAAAATTATGCAAAAGTCTTTTTTTTTTGTTTAATTCTCCAACAAAATAAGTAAATAACTAACTTTTGTAATTCTGCAAAAAGTTTTGTTGCAAAATGACCTAAAAAATTCTGCAACAAAATTATATTTATATCCTTTTGAAATTCTCTATCATTAACTGCGACAAAATTCACATGTATTTAGTGAAATTCTGTTTCAAAGTATAACAAAATTCTATTATATCCTCATTACAAAATCACATAGATTATACCATGAGAACAATTCAAAACTAACAGTCAATAAATGTCATTAAATAGTTGGTTCTTTATTTTTAGAAGATTCTCCAATGTTGATATGTGAATTTACTTTTCTCAGGGCCTCCACACCGACAATTTTTCTCTCCCACTCTAAACAACCATTGACTCTATGGTGGAGCAACAATTGGAATTGGAGTTGGAGTTACTCTTGGTCCTACTACACAGGTAACTTTTGTTTGCCCAGACATCTTGAGGTACATGCATAAGTAAATAAAATCCAAGTAAGTGGAGGCATTGGTACACATTTGACAAAATTTCACACATAATAATAAATCACATACCCTTATACATATATTGCCAATTTCACCAAACATCCTTACATCCATTCGCTTTCAAACCTGAATGTTGTATTATCAAGATCAATTCATGATAATGATATTATTTTTTTGTTTGCACAGAGAAGTGTAAAAAAAATCAAGTCGCATTTCACTATACTGCTTCCTTTTCTCACTTTCACTCATTGAAGGTAGCCTTGTTGTATTCGAAGTATGCATTGCACTTTTGGTTGATTCTTGAGTTGGTGCTTCATCAACCTATTATCAATTAAGAATAGTTGATAAATATGATCTAAATCACCAAACTAATAACAAATATACATTGCTTACATTGACAGAACTTTGTATTTGACTCTCATTTGTAGTGTCACTTACATGTGATTGTGACCTTGTTCTTGTATCAACATTATTCTTCCTTGGCCTACCTCTCTTTCCCTGTCACATAAAGTAAACATGTAACTATGAACTGTTGGATCAAACCAGCGTTTGTGTTTATTGGGACAAGCTCTCTTATTGTGCCCAACTTCATTGTATACTCTACAAGTCATGGTCATTCCATGTCTTGACATTTTCTTTCCATCACCTTGTATTTCATCAATTGATTTTTTTCTATTCTTCTTAGGTCTACCTGGCATCTTCTTGTATGGGGGGCTTGACTGCATCTCCTTCAACTTCTAGCTGCATTCTTGGACCATTTATAGGCTCCAGAGAATATTCATATGCTTTTTGGTAGAACTCTTTGGTCAACTAAGGATCAACATAAGTCACTGGGTCTTGCTTCAAGAAATTAATGCATGCCATTGCATGACAATATGGAATACCACTCAACTCCCATTCTCTGCAAGCGCAAGACCTCGATCGAAGGCCCACCACAAACCCATCATCCCTGAGCATAACTTGAAACTTATCCTCGGGGGCTGCTTTGGGGATACAAAATTTGGAATTGTACTTGTTCTTCTCTAATTTTTTTCGTATTCTATGGGCCACAACATGTTGACTATTTCTAATTACATCATCCTTTACCCTCATTCTTTCCATCAATGCAGTTCTTATTTCATATAGCATATTGACTATTGGGAGGGTTTTTGCCTTTGCAATGTATAATATCCATTGAATGTCTCAGCAAGGTTGTTGTCAACATTTTCACAATTCGAGAATGTTCTGATGAATGCCTTACTAAACACATGTGGTTGTTGCTTCATGAAAGCTTTACTTGCTTAAGGATCTAGTTCTTTTAAAGTTCGCATGTGTTCCTTGAATTCCACCTCAAAAGTTGCATTCACACACTTCCAAAATAGTGTTTTGTATTCTTGTCCTTTATAATTCGTTTTACAACTACCCAAAATATAAACCATAACACACAAACCATAATATATTAAAATTTCTTTTTAATATATTATAACTGTTGCTTACTTTATGTGCACACTTTTAAATAGATAAAGAGATGCAAAAATGCATTCTTTAGATGATGAATGAATAATATGCAACATAAATAAACCCTAGACATAA
>JAJIYU010000534.1:0-50260 GCA_030144865.1 Tinospora cordifolia
CTTATTCAAATAGAGAAGCATATATTTACCCAACAATTCTATATGTCTAATATTAATCAATGTATATTCCTTTATACTCTATACTAACTAATTAATTGCATACCAATGACATATATATATATATATATATATATATATATGTGTGTGTGTGTGTGTGTGTGTGTGTGTGTATAAATATATACGTATATGTGTTTTAAACTCAAATTTCGGTTATTACGTCATTAAAATTTCAGGTATTACATCTACCATCTCTCCAACAATCCAAATACCTGATTCTCCTCATATCCAAACACTTAGAACAAAGTTCTCACAAAATTGTTGTGCTAAAAGTCATACAGACTTTTCACAAAACTGCAGCCATCCATTATGGTTCAACAACAGCTTCTTTATTTCACTCCCTTTCAAGCTTAATGAAGATGTGAATCCTACCAAAGTATCTCACCATGGTATGCCTCCTTCCCAACTGACCTTAGTTGTCCAAGAAATTGAACAACTTAAAAATGAAGGATTAATTGAACCCACAGACTCTCCGTGGGCTTGTGAAGCATTTTATGTCAACAAAAGGTTAGAACAAGTTAGAAGAAAACTTAGGTTGGTTATCAACTACCAGCCTCTGAACATCTTTCTCAAAGATGACAAGTGTCCTCCCCCCCATCCTGAAACTCTATTTCAACATCTCTCAGAAGCAACAGTATTCTCCATGTTTAACTGTAAATCAGGGTTTTGGCAACTAGAAATCGCTCTTCCTGATAGGTCAAAAACAACTTTTGTCATTCTTGGACATCATTACCAATGGACAAGCATGCTTTTTGGTCTCAAGACTGCTCCTTCATTATTTTAGAAGGCCATGAATCGTATTTTTGCACCAATCCAAGATCAAGTTCTTATATATATTGATGATGTCCTCCTTTTTTCAAAGGATGTAAACTCTCATGTCCTCTTGGTAAGCAAATTTTATGATCTATGTACTTCTTATGGATTAACGTTCTCTGAGAAAAGGATGTAGCTTTTTCAAGCGACAGTTGAATTTCTTGGGATGGAAATCACTAAAGCCCAAATTACTCTTCAACCTCATATTTCTCTAAAGTTCTTGGATTTTCTTGATGTCTTGTCAAACAAGATTTCAATCCAACAATTTTTGGGCTTCGTCAACTATATGGGCCTCTTTATCAAGGACCTCTCTCAACATACTAGCAAGTTATCTGCCTTGCTCAAAAAGTCTCATCCTCCATGGCAAGATGAACATACCAAGGTCATGGCAGCCTTAAAATATAAGGCCTTGACTCTTCCTCTTCTAAAGATCCCAGGCTTTAGGTTACGCATCCTCTAAACAGATGCCAGTGATGAACATTGGGGAACCGTCCTGTTTGAAGAACTCCCAGACAAGTCTAGACACCTCTGTGGATACAAAAGTTGCACCATCAAACAATTCAAATTTCATCACCACTCCACTTTTAAGGAAATTCTAGCTGTCAAAAGGGGTATAGAAATATTCCAGTTCCATTTAGTTGGACATCATTTCCTTATTGAAATGGATATGTCAAGTTTTCCCAAAATGTTGCACTTCAAATAAGAAATGTTATCAAATCCACAACTTCTTCGGTGGTCAAATTGGTTTTCCCAATTTAACTTTTCTGTTAAACACATTCCTGAAAAAACTAACATCCTTGCAAACTTCCTGTCTAGACACAGGTCGGCACATTTCATTGGAGTTATTAGCTCTTCCTCATCCAATCCAGATCTTTCTGATGGCTCAGTCCACCACCCCCCAATCCATTAGATTTTATTTAATCTCTTCCTACAGAGCTCCGAGAAATCATCATTTGGAAGATCCCTGATCAACCTACTATTGATGGTCATCTTCAGGCCATAACAAGAAACCATGGAATGGATTTTAGTCATATTCCTCATCCAACAAAACCACATCTTTTTCTTTTCCGCTTGCCTAATTTCTATGACTTCCCCAAAGAGGGCTATTGTTATCTTTTGCATGTCATCAGATCATGGTGGATTGGTTTTAACCTTAATAAAAATTTATTATGTGCATATTTTTTTTAAAATGAGCCTCATGTATCCTACTTTTGGTCCTGACCAAACCAAGTTCTACAAATTCCTCATGCATTTTATAGATCATGCAACTTGGTTAGAAGAATGGCCACAACGCTATGTCACCATCATCTTCTTTGCTCCTATTGCTTCCAGAATAGGAAGCACAAGCATAGGTAATGACCTGGTAGCTGGTGCAAACCAAGTATTTAACTATAAAATGCTTTGGTCATATCCACATTTCCTCTATTTTAATCCATATGCACACTGCTCACCCTCTTAGGTCCTTAGTGGATGCCATCTCGAGTTCTTTCTAGCCTTTGAAGCCCCTTACTGGCCACGCTTTCACAATTTTCAACAATTCCAATTAGATCTGATGCATTGGAATGAGGATTTTGGTCTCAATAGTTGGACCACTTACATGCATTATCCATATCCATCAACCTTACTTTATGGCAAAGTAGGCCTTGGTGAACCAGAAAATCACCTTTATGACAAGCTGCGTGAATTATTTAATGCATACTTGGCTGAACATCCTTTTCATCTTTAGCCAAGTCAGTCGGCACTGTCACGTGGATAGATGATGACTACTCATTAGAAGATAGTGGATAAAACTACAACCTTCTCACAGTTTCTAACTCTACTTGTACGACTCATGTGCTTATCACTTTTCCAGCTAGCACACCTGACATTGCAAGACACAATAATAGAAGATTCTATAGTAAATGACAATGATATGCGCATTCTACTGTACTCAAAACACATTTGTCAAAGCCTACTTACTAGGTAGTACACAATGCCATTGTCTTTCTACTTTATCTTCTAGTTTTTGCTTTCTTTATAAATAGAACACCATTTTCTTTAAGATGGCATCAAAGAAGAGTCATATAAGATCTTTTTATAAGTTTGTTTAAGTCCTCTTGTAAGTTTTCTAGCTTTCTTGTAACTTACTAGCGTGCAGGCCTCTGGCTCGCATGAATTTGAAATAGGGCGTGGGCCAGCCCACCTACCCATTTTCTTTTCTTTCCTAATTTTCTTTGAATTTCTTGCAAATTTTATCGATTTTTTTCAACGAGGAAAACCAACAAACCCATGGTTTTGCCAATCTAATCCACCTCTTCACTAAGCCAATACATGGAAACAACAAGGCACCTTGCATGGTAGCTCATGATCCACGTGGCACTCCCTTTTGCTATGCAAGGACACTTTAACATGCAACAAAACCTCAACTATTGAGTAGATTTCTAATTCAATTTCTGCAACTCATCTTCAACAATCTATTTCTCCCTCATCTTGAATTCATGTTTTTTGTGATCTCAAACTTATTGGAAAGTTCTCGATCCCCTCTACAATGCTGCACAAGCCATTGGTCAAAGTCTCCATCCATTTGAGGCTGAGACGACCACGAAAAGGTCTTGTTGGACACACTGCAACTGAAAATCTGCAAAAAACTATGTTGAACCCATATTCAAGAGGTTGATTCCTAACCCATTCTAGGTCCATTTTCGTGGTAAAACCCATTGTTTTGTTTCTTGTCAAGTGTTCTTTAGTATCCAAGTGGTGAAAATAAAAAACTGAAGTCTTAAACCCATTTTACAAAGTACTGAAGTTCACTATTTGATCAACTGTTATGACAGTTCCAGCAGGAGATAGTTCTTGAAAGTGTTTTTAAGGCATCATTTGAAGTGGCTAGGGACATCCGTTTGGGCTGCAATTTGAGGAATTTTAAACCTCACACCAGAGGCTACATGGAGGTATGAACCCCAACCCCTAAGTCTCTGTATACATAGTTTTGTGTCCATGCCAAGATGCCTAGTTACATGTAAGGATTTGGTACTTAGAAAATATTTTGAACTATTGATATGTGCCAAGTTGTAGGGTGTATTTAAGAATGATTATAGCCATGGTTGCTTGCTATTTTGAGATGAAACTATCAATATTTTGGAATCTAAGCTATACAAAAGATGTAAGATAGGGCCTCAAATCAATGGAGCAATAGAGATGTTTAGGTACTAGAGAACCATAGGAAACTCAACAAATTCACTGTGCAAAGAAAGCAAAGAGCTTGAATTTGGGCTAAGTGTTGGAATTTGGGGATTTTGGCTTAATTGGCCCAATTTTGACCTAATTTGATCCAGTTTGACCCAAATTGCTGAAGGTGACCAAAATTGGTCATGTTGACCAACTTTGACCGAGTTTGACTAGTTGACCAGGTTTGACTGATTGACCGAATTTGACTGAATCGAATTTGGGTCGATCAAGACCAGTTAGGGATAGTTGAGTAAGGGATTAAGTTACATTCTAATGAGAATTGAAATTAAGTTTAAATAATGCTGATTAAAGTGAGTACTATGGGACTGGGCCAAGTGTCAACGAAACATGAGCGCGTGGGATCCGAGGTGAGTAGTTTGATTCAAGTTTTTTTTTTGTAACTTATGTTCCTTGCATAAAAACTTGTGTGAAATGACATGGTTTAAATAGTCGAGAGTTGGGTTTAGGGAATATGATCAGTGCATCTAGCCTTAGAACCCGCTCGAGTCATGAAACTCAAGGACTGAGCAAAAGGTTAGGGTATTCGAGCAATACGCCTAGCTCATGAGTCGGTTGAGTGGCCAGTATGCCTGACTCAGACTTGCTTGAGCGATGACCTTAGGGTTAGATTTGATGATTTGAACCCTAGTCTTGATACAATTTTGAGCAGCATGTATTCAAAATATTTTTCTATAACTGTTGTACTATTCATAACTACTTTTATACTATACCATGCATTCAAATATTACCTCATTTTTATAGTTCATGCATATATGCACTATTTTAGAATGATGGGTGACATGCTGGTCTTACTACTCATTAAGACACATTGATTTTTAGGCTCACTACTCTACTAATATTTCAAGTTCCTCGATGGCTGATAGACGGAAAGGCGTGATGATTGCCTAATTCCCTGACGATATATTTTCCCTTTTTTGGTCCTTTTTGTTTGAGGTTGGTCACTCTCGTGGATGTATGTATATATATATATATATATATATATGGTCAAATGTGTATTTTGGATAAGATAATATATAATGTGATAATCACTCTTCGTATGTTTGCTTACTTTTACTTTTGAGTCTTTCAATTATTCTGATATCACTTGTTAGTGAGGTTGGAGAGGCTTAAAAGTGGTTGGGCAAACTTGACAGGGTGAGTGAGTTCGTCGGGCCACTATGCCAGTTGGGCTACCCTTTGCCCTAGGGAAGGGGCCCCAACAAATGATAATAATAATAATATCATTATTAATAATGCTAATTGAGATAATAATAGGAACGGTATCTATGACGACCCATGATTTGGTACACAAAATTATCTAGTCCGATACATGTATTTTTTTGAAATTTTTAATGAAAATACATGAATTTTCTCAAATTTTTTTAATTTTAAATTATTTATTGAAGAAAATTAGAGTACTTGGGAAAAAATACAATTTTAAGAGACAAATACATAAAATTATAAGAAAATATAAAATTTTGGAGAAATATGATTTTTCGAAATGATTATGAAATTTTTAGAGAAATAAACAAAATTTTTGGAAGAAAAATATGATTTATGGGTGGATTATTCAATTTTAGAAAAAGTAATTGTATAAGTGATAAAAATGGTGTATAACTGGAGATTTTTGAAGAAATTGAACTGGAAATGGGTTTAATAAATTTTTAAAAAAATGGTTGAAATTCGAGTATATAAGGTATTTATACAAAAAAGAGAAGCATGTATATATAAAGGAAAGAAATAAAGAAAACAAAAAAAAAAAATAAAATAATAATAATAACAATGAAATCTAGGGCGCATGGGCTCACAGGCCCGAGCCGAACGGACTAGTGGGACAGGCCGAGGCCTATCCTAGGTGAATCGGGCTCGCAGGCCAGTGGCCCACGCAAAATTGGCCCAGGCGCGTGGGCCGGCCCATTTGTCTAGCCAGCCCACGCACCATATCACCCTGCATTCTCAATTTTGGATGATTTTTTTGGAAGTTCTAGGTGTTTCATGTAAAAAAAACCAGCAAAAGACATGGTTTTAGCCCTCAGATTTGTCCCTCCGGCAACTCTGCCAACTAGAGCTTTGAATGTGGGAAACATGCTTCTTGTATGGCAACTCACAAGCCACGTGGGTGGCCACATGGGTGGTCATGTGGTGAGAATTTTGCCATGCAAGAAGTGGTGGAACATGCAACAGAAACCACCATTTGAGCAAGATTTCCAGATTTTTTTTCAGTTTCTACAACGCCCATTCAGGAGCTCGTATCTTCTTCATTCCTCATCCGCTTTCCTTGAAATTTAGCTCATTTTGAAGCTTTTACAACCTCTCAAAGAACCCTCAAGCCCTTGGTCAAGACACACAACCACTAGAGAGGAAAACGAGCATGAACAGGTGGTGATTGTTAAGAATGCAGTAGAAATCTCATTTCTAGTTCCTACAAACCCTCTTCAACCATCTATATCTCTCTCATTTGGTATCCATTTTTAGTGATCTAGGGCTCTTTCGAAAGCCCTTGCCTCTCTCTATCACATCTCACAAGCATTTGGTCGAATCCTAGAACTGTTTGAAGCTGAAACGATGAAGAACAGTGCTATGCAACACTATTGGGAACCGATAACACAAAGAAACTTGAGTTGATCCAATCTTTGGAGTGCTAATTCCTAGGATGTTAAGGGTCCGTTCTTTAGGTAAAACTACTTCTTTTCTTCCTTATTACGTGTATTTCAATCTCCAAGTGGTAGGAATTAGAATTTGAGATCCTAACCATGTTTTGTAAGGTGATGAAGTTGACTGTTTGATCTATTGTTTCAACAATTTCAGTAGAAAACAAACTTTGGGACCAGATTGGAGACAATGTTTGCAGGACCTAGAGGTGTCCGTTTGGACTGAGATATGAGGCATTTTGAACCTCATACTTGGGACTACGAAAGGGTATAAATATCAAATCATAACCCTCTGTAGTTTGGATTTTCTATGCTGGCAAATATGCCTTGTTAGTTAGATGTTTTGGGACTTAGAAAAAAAAATTTTGAGAAAGCTTATGCATGCTATGTTTTGGAGATGTATTTGAGAGTGTTTATGATTATAATTGCTTGTTGTTTTGAATAAAACTAAATTAATTAGAGTTCTAGGATCTAAACCCTTACAAAAATAGTAAGAAATTGCCTCAAATTGATTTTGAAACAAGAGTGGATAAACATTTGACAAATATAAGAAATCTAAACCATTTGAACAACTTGTTGCATAAAAGAAAAGTAGAAGACTAGTTGACTGACCAAATGAAGGTATTTTGAGCTAAAATTTGGTGGAGGGGTCATCAACATGTCAATATTATGTGTACGAAATTTTAGGCAATTCTAAATTTGGAAAATAGGTCAACCAATTCACTAAATACTGCCTATCACAGGGAGTACGGGATTTCACAGTCCATGTTAATGCACTTAGAAACCTTAGTAAATGGTGTCCAAAAATCAAAATTAAAATTTTGTGAAGCTTTAGGTAATGTAGATAAAATTAGGAAAGTTTCACGCAAATCTGCTTTACGGATTAGTTGTAGAAAAATCAACAAGTTCACTACGAAAAGAGGGCAAAAGCTTGAAATTCGAATAAGTGTTGGAATTCGGGGATTTTGACCTAAATGACCCAATTTTGACCCAAATTGACCTAATTTGACCTAATTAGACCCAAATTGACCAAAGGTGACTAAGTTTGACTACATTTGACTGGTTGACCAAGTTTGATCGATTGATCGAATTTGACCAAAATGACTTGGGTCGATCGAGACCAATTAGAAACAATGGAACTAGAGATTAAGCCACAATATAAAAAGAACTGATTGAGTTTAATTAATGCAAATTTAAGTGAGCACTGCGGGACTTGATCAAGTGTCGATGGTACATTGGTGTGTGGGACCCGAGGTGAGTAGTTCGATTCAGGTGTTTTCTATGACTTGTGTTCCTTGCATGAAACTTGTGTGGAATGACATGGTTTAAATGGTTTCATGAGATTGAGATATATTTAAATGAGTTTTTCAAGTGTAGATGTACACGGGTAATGAAACCTTGGCTCGAGGGCCGAGCGTTGGGGTTAGGGCACATGATCAATGAGCCTAGCCTCAAAATCCGCTCGGGTCACCGCACTTGAGGGCGGAGCGTCGGGCTTAGGGTATTCGATGGGTACGCCTAGCTCTCGACTCGCTCGAGTGGCCAGTACGCCAACTCAAGACTCGCTCGATAGATGAACATAGGTTGGGTTTGTTGACTTGACCCTAGCCTGGATATAGTTTTTGACTAGCATGGATTTGAGATGTTTTTTGAAACTATTGCACTGTTTATAATTGTTTTCATGCTATGCCATGCATTTGAATATTATATCATTTTTACGGCTCATGCATACATGTACTATTTTGGAATGCTAGTTATGGTTTACATGCTGGTCCTACTACTCATTGAGCCATGTTGATTTAGACTCACTACTTTATTAGTATTTTAGGTTCTTCAGTGGCTAATCAAGGGAAGGGTGTGGTGATCGCTTAGCTCTCTAACGCTTTCTGTTCCTTTTTTATTCTTTTGATTTAGAGGTTGGTTATTCCTTGCGTAAGTATAAATGGTCAACTATGTATTTTGAACAAGACAGATGTGTAATATGATGTTTACTCTTCGTATGTTGTTTACTTTCACTCTGAGTCTTTGAATTATTCTAATATCATTTGTTGTATGAGATTAGAAAAGGGTTTAATAGTGGTTTGGCAAACTTGACATGGTGAGTGAGTTCGTCGAGCCATTTTCCTTGTTGGGCTGCCCTTTAGCCTAGGGCACGGGTTCCGATAGGACTTGGTATTAGAACCTAGGTTTGAAAGAATCTAAAAATTCTAATAAATAAAGAATTTAGGTGATATTAGAATGATTGCGATAGTAAATGAATCATTAAACAAAGGAGAGAAACTGTTAATCATAAAAATGTATCTTGAACGTAATGTACTATACTACTGAACTTTTAGAGTCAAGTATATTTTGAATACTTGAATAACCAATAGTTCGATTTGAACTGCAGATAGAGATGCCAGCCACGAGGGGTAGAGCACCCCCTAGGCGGGGTGGACTACCGCTCGGGCCTAGAGAGCCAACACCACCACCATCACATCCAATTCAGCCTGAGCTAAACCCATACAAGGGCTTGAGGCTGTGATTAGGGCCTCTAATGAGGTTGTGATTAGGGTCTCTAATGAGGCTGCTCAAGCCCAGACCACCTTACTGATGGAGAGACTAGATCAGTTGGAAGCCGACAAACAAAAGGTCGAGCCAGTAGTGCAACTTGCTCCACCTATGCCACTAGTTGTTGAGCCACCAGTTGGGCTGGTAGTAGCACCTGTAGCCCTAGCCCAGGATAGCTAGGGAGATGAGATAGCCCATGCCTGGCTCCGTAAGAGTTTCATGGATTTGTACCCTGAAAGGTTCAGAGGCAGCATTAGTCTACAGGCAGTAGAGAATTGGTTACTGGACATAGAGAAAAACACTGATACCCTAAGGTTATCAGAGGTAGATCAGGTTCTTTTTTCAACCCATATGTTAGAGAGTAAAGCTGCTAGATTGTGGCGTTCTATGAGGAGCATTGAGGGCCTGATCACTTCTTGGGCCAAGTTTGGAGAGCTGTTTCTTGAGACTGATAGGGAACGTAAGAAGGTAGAGTTTTTGAGCTTATGTCAGGGGACTGTGACTGTGAGAGAGTATACACATCGGCTCTTACAGTTGGAGGCCTACGTACCTGGGCTGATTGTTGAGCAGAGAGAGTGGCTTGATTCTATCGACAAGGGCTGAGGGTCGCCATCAGGCAGGTGACTTCCACATCCAAGGCCCGGACCTTAGAGGAGATCTAGAGAGAAGCCCTACGATATGAGATGGATGGTTTAGATGAGCGCCTTGAGATTTCAATAGGATTTGACAATGCCCTTTGGCCGAGTTGTAGCAGCAGGCCGTATCACAGATTTAGCCATTATACAAAGGTAAGTCTAGGGGTCATCAAGGGCGTGCTCATTTTCAAAGGTAGGGGAAGAGGAAGTACTATGAGGGACCATCGAGCAGCACTCCTAACCGGACCGCTAGGAGTGCAGACACATCCACCAGCAAAGCACATTTTCTTGGGCCCAAGGTAGAAGTCATGGTCGAGGTTGTAGACAAAACCAAAGTTATTAGGGAGGACAGAGACCGCCCTTTACATACTATTAGTGCGAATAGGTTGGACACAAGAGGGCTGAGTGTCTGACCCTTATAGAGGGTCCTAGTTCTTCTACCCCAGTTATTAGAGATAAAACACAAACTGTTACCCAGCCTGACCCTGATTTAACGAGGACCTTGGTGGAAGGTACTGTCACTCTTTGTGATTCATTTTTATATGTGTTGATTGATACTGGTTCTGTTTTATCCATCATATTTGAATGTATGGTAGATAGACTGGGACTTAGGCCACTTAGGCTCCTACTTGGTTGATGTTGAACATTGTCGTTGGGAAATGAATCTACCCCAACATGATTTGTGAGAGGTGTGCACTTAGGATGGGGGACTTTGAAACTATAGTATACCTTGGAGTATTGGAGTTTCTCGAGTTTGATGCCATACTCAGTATCGATTGGTTGGCTGCATACCATGCACACGTGGATTGCTATGCCAAGAGGGTTATATTTCAGATTCCAGGCCAACCCATTGTTACCTTTCAAGGGAGAGCTTCAGATAGGCAGACTACTCATGGCAGATTACTAACACAGCACGAGATTGATATTCTAGCCAATCTGACAACCATAGATGAAGCACCTTCACGATCGAGCATTGGCAAGATCCTTGTCGTCAGAGATTTCCCTGACGTGTTCCCTGAGGATCTACCAAGCGTGCTCCCTAATCGAGAGATCAACATTATTATCAAGATCATTCTAAGGACACGATATGTATCGACTCCTCCTTACCTCATGGCACCTAAGGAGTTGTAGGAGTTGAAGGTCCAGCTGGAGGAGTTGTTGAGTAAAGGCTTGATCTCTCCTAGTGTGTCATTTTGGGGTGCTCCGGTATTGTTTGTAAAGAAGATGGACGGGAGCCTCCATTTATGCATCAACTACGGGCAGCTAAACAAGGTGATGATTAAGAACAAGTGTCCCCTTCCATGTATCGATGACTTATTTGACCAGCTTAGAGATGCCAAGGTGTTTTCGAAGATTGATATGAGATCTAGGTAGTATCGGTTGAGAGTTCGAGAAGAAGATGTGCCGAAGACTGTGTTTCGCACTAGATATGTGCACTATAAGTTCTTAGTCATGCCGTTCAACATAACAAATGCCTCAGCTATGTTTATGGACCTCATGTAGAGGGTGTTTTCGCCATACCTCGACACCTTTGTGATTATTTTCATTGATGATATCTTAATCTATTTGAGGTCTCATGAAGAGCATGCTAGCACTTGAGGATTGCACTGCATACTTTCAGAGAGCATAGGTTATATGCTAAGTTTAGCAAGTGCTAGTTTTGACTACTTGATGTTCGATTTTTGGGTCATGTGGTTAGAGCAGAGGGTATTTTTATCGATCCCGCTAAGGTGGAGGCAGTTATCAGTTGGTCGAGACCTACCATGGCGACCGAGATTCGCAACTTCTTGGGTTTACCAGGCTATTATCGCCATTTCATCCATAATTTCTCAAGGATTGCAACTCCAATGACGAAGCTAACCAAGAAGGATGTTCCATTTGTATGGATTGATAAGTATGGGGAGGCCTTTCTTGAGCTTAAGTGAAGATTGACATCGGCCCCAATACTAGTGTTGCCAGAGCCCGGCGAAGAGTTGACTATATATATATTGATGCATCACAAATAGTCTTGGGTTGTGTATTGATGCAGGATGACAGGGTTGTCGCTGTTGCCTTTCGACAGTTGAAGGATCATGAGAGGAACTACCCTGTACATGACTTAGAGGTGCCAGCGGTAGTATTCGCACGTAAAATTTGGCGGCATTACCTTTATGGCGAGTGTTTCACGCTCTATTCAGATCATAAGAGCCTCAGATATTTATTCTTGCAGAAGGATTTGAATATGAGATAGAGGCGATGGATGGAGCTATTGAAGGACTATGACTTTACTATTGAGTACCACCTGGGGAAAGCTAGTGTAGTGGCTGATGCTTTAAGTTGAAAACGGGTTGAGACTACATGCATGGCGAGACATATGTCTCATGAATGGATGATGCTTGATTTTGCCTCAATCATGAATATCCATGAGTCATCTATTGAGGCAAAAGTTAGTGCACAGATTTCAGCCCAACCAGTCCTGATTCAAGAGATCATAGAGGGACAACCTCGTGATGCAGACTATGATATGTTAAGGAATTGGGCAGATAACGCTTCTCGTGGAGAGTGGTTACTTGATTCATATGGTGCATTGAGGTTCAAGGGACAACTATGGGTACTAGATGATGTTTGCTTGGGACGCAGTGTGCTCGAGGAGCTACACTGTTCAAGTTATGTTGTCCGTCTGGGTGCCAAAAAGATGTACCAAGTGTACAGGATCAGTGCAAGTGTACAGGATCGCAATAGTAATATACTCGGTAAATATCGGATTATCGTCCTCTAGGAAGGACTTGTGGTTAATATCTTAAATTCCAATCTAATTTTAATCTATATTTTATTAAGGCTTAAAATCAAATTAAATATTAAAAACTTAAATTAAATTTAAAATCAAATTAAAAGCAAGTGAATATTAAATTAAAAAATATATGAATTAAAATTCTAAGAAAGTAAAATATCATGTATTCAATTTTAATATAAATTTCAATTAATCTAAATTTTCTTCTTGTAGGTTAAAGTACAAATAATTAAAACCCTCTCCCGAGGCACCTTAATTCTATCAGTTAAATTTTCTAATACCCCATCCCGAGGCGTACAATCAATAAACTAATGCATTAAAAATATTAATCACGTGCAACCTCCAACGGAATTAACAACCTCCCGGTCAATTAATTCAGATAGGTCTATATTCTGATTATCCAATTATTGAACCTCTCTCCTGAGTTAATTCAATAATCTAAATTCAATTTATAGATGATCAATCAATAAAAAGCATTAAGCACACAAAATATAAAACAATACCTCAAAATAAATTAATCAAAATAAAAATCAAAAGTTCTTACAATTTAAATTACATCCTAGAAATAAAAATACTTAGCTAGACATATTTAAGAAAGTACCAAACAAAGAATTAAATAAAATAAAGATCCTACTAGACTAGGCTTTGATCTTGTTCTTCAATTCTTATGTTTCAATTTTGATATCGTCTGTTCTCCTATCTCTGTAGCCTTCAATAACTGCTTCAAAATTGGAATCATAAATCGTGAATTGAATGAATTCAAAATTTATGTATTGGCCTCTTTTATATGAATTTTAGACTCCTTATTAGACTATAACTCTAAATTGTAATCAAGACCCAATCAGAAAATCACGTATTGCATTATAATTTGTATTTTTTTTCTTGCCTTCCAATCTTGCTCTTGCTGCTTCTTTGTATTTACGCTCCTTGCCCACCAAATTTATGCAACTTTATTTAATTTGTTGTGTTTTAATTATTTTAAACCTGTAAAATAATTGATAATCCTTTCTCGGGCATTAAATAAAAAATATAAATAAATATATAAAAAACTATATTAAAATACTCAAAATGTATAAATAATATGTAATATGAATATAATTGATCATGCATCTAATTATTAGTAACCATGTCATATGTCCTATCTAAACTCATGCAAAACATATGTAAAATATATATAATAATGTTAGTATACAATGCAACTAACAACAACCTTCATTCAGAGATGTGATACGTTCCAGCAGGTTAAGGTTGAGCACCACAGACCAAGTGGATCTTTACAGCCCTTATCTATACCAGAGTGGAAGTGGGAACACATTACTATGGACTTCGTGACAGGACTACCCCATACATAGCGAAGGCATGATGTTATTTGGGTAGTTGTAGATTATTTGACGAAGTCTACCCACTTTCTTCCTATGTATAACAAGGATTCAATGGAGCGATTGAGCCGACTTTTTGTTAGAGAGATTATGAGGCTCCATGGGGTTCCCTTGTTTATAATATCAGACAGAGACACTAGGTTCACACCCCACTTTTGGCAAGCATTACAGGCTCAGGTAGGGACAAAGTTGAACTGTAGTACAACATTCCATCCATAGATTGATGGTCAGTCTGAGCGTGTGATTCAAATTCTTGAGGATGTGCTGTGATCTTGTATTTTAGATTTTGGTGATAGCTAGGAGGATCAATTAGCCTTGTGCGAGTTTGCTTATAATAACAGCTACCAGTTGAGCATCGGGATGGTGCCATTTGAGGCGTTATATGGTCAACTATGCAAATCCCTAGCTTGTTAGGCCGAGACTGGTGACAGAGCAGTCTTAGGCCCCACCTCAATACGGGAATAGAATGAGAAGATACAGATGATTCAATAGAATATGAAGGCAACTCAGGAACGACATAAGAGTTATGTAGATAATCGAAGAAGGGTCCTTGAGTTTGATGTTGGTGATCATGTCCTCCTCCACATTTTGCCTCGTAAGGGACAGACACATTTCGGGATTTTAGGGAAGCTTGCATCAAAATATATTGGGCCTTTTGAGATCCTTGACAGGATTGACCCCATGGCCTATCAGCTAGCGTTGTTGCCACAACTATTGGATGTGCATAATGTATTCCATGTTTCTATGTTGATGAAATATCACCCTGATCCCTCACACATTATCGATTGGAGGCATATTGAGTTGCGAGAAGACTGTACATATGATGAGCTACTTGTGTTCATCATGGATCGAGATGTCAAGAGGTTGCACAACAAGGAGATACTGATGGTACGAGTGCGCTGGCAGTTTCATGGTGCTGAGCATGATACGTGGGAGAGTGAGGACTTCATGATCTGACACCCTCCTAAGTTGATGCGTGTTGCTCCTTGATTTATATTATATGTATCATTATAAATTTCAAGGACAAAATTTCTTATGAGGAAGGGAGGTTATGATGACCCATGATTTGCTACACAAAAATTATCAGGTCTGATACATATATTTTTTTGAAATTTTTAATGAAAATACATGAATTTTCTAATTTTTTTTTTCAAATTTTTAATTATTTATTGAAAAATTTTAGAGTTATTTGGAAAAAAAAATACAATTTTAAGAGAAAAATATGAAATTGTAAGGAAATATAAAATTTTGGAGAAATATGATTTTTCAAAATGATTATAAAAGTTTTAGAAAAATAAATGAAAATTTTAGAAGGAAAATATGATTTATGGGGGGGATTATTCAATTTTAGGAAAAATAATTGTATAAGTGATAAAAATGGTGTATAATTAGAGATTTTTGAAGAAATTGAAGTGGAAATAGATTAAATAAATTAAAAAAATGGTGGAAATTCGAGTATATAGGTGTTTATCCAAAAAAGAGAAGCAACATACATATATAAGGAAAGAAATAAAGAAAACAAAAAAACAAAAAATAATAATAATAATGAAATCTCGGCCGCACGGGCCGAGAATTGGCTCGGGTTCATGTGCCCAAGCCAAACGGACTGGCGGGACGGGCCAAGGCTCATCCTAGGTGAACCCGGCGAGCGGGCCAACGACCCGCCCAAAACTGGCCCATTAGCTCGCATGAAATCGACCTAGGCATGTGGGCTAGCCTGTTCGCTTGGCCGGCCCATGTGCCAAATCACCCCCCCTTTCTTGATTTTGGACAATTTCTTTTTTTTGGAATTTTCTGGGTTTTTATGCAAGAAAACTAGCAAAGGACAAGGTTTTGGCCCCCGAGTTTGTCCCTTCGGCAGCTCCGCCAGCCGGAGCTTTGAATGTTGGACACCTATGCTTCTTGCATAGCAAATCGCAAGCCACGTGGGTGGCCACATGGTGAGCTTTTGGCCATGCAAGAAGTGGTGGAACATGCAACAAAAACCACCATTTGAGTAAGATTTCTAGATTTTTTTTTCAGTTTCTGGAACCCCCATTCGAGAGCTCGTATCTCCTTCATTTCTTATTCAATTTCCCTAAAATTTAGCTTGTTTTGAAGCTCTTACAACCATCTCAAAGAGCCCCTGATCCCTTGGTCAAAATGCACAACCACCAGAGAGGAAAACAAGCACGAACAAGTGCTAATCGTCAAGGTTGCAACATAAATCTCATTTCTAGTTCCTGCAAATCCTCTTCAACTATCCATATCTCTCTCAATTGGTATTCATTTTTAGTGATCTAGGGCTCTTTGAAAAACCCTTGCCACCCTCTACAACATCTCACTAGCATTTGGTCGAATCCCAGAACTATTTGAAGCTTAAATGACCAAGAATAATGCTGCTCAACACTATTGGGAACCCAGAAAACAGAGAAACTTGAGTTGATGCAATCTTTGGAGTGTTGATTCCTAGGCTATTAAGGGTCCATTCTTGAGGTAAAACCACTTTTTTTCTTCCTTATTACGTGTATTTCAATCTCTAAGTAGTAGAAATTAGAATCTAAGATCCTAACCACGTTTCGTAAGGTGATGAAGTTGACCGTTTGATCAACTGTTTCAACAATTTCAGCAGAAAATAGAATTTCAGACCAGTTATAGGTAGTCTTTGTAGTTGTTAGTTGCATATTATACTAACTATAGCATAAGTATTTTATGTATAATTTACATGAGTTTAATAGGAAAATAAGTGTATTTGTTTATTTACATGAGTTTAATAGGAAATAAGTATTTTATGCATAGTTTTTTATATTTGTTAATTAGTTCAATGACCTAGGTAATTAGAAGAGTAGGAAACATCATGTCACTGGTTACCTAGGTAATCATTTCAATTAACTAGGTAATTAGAGAAGCAGGAAGTATAAAGTCACTAGTTACCGTGGTAATCATTTCAATTACCGTGGTAACCAGAATGTGATCAAAATGTAAAATAAGCTTACCGCGGTCCATGGAATGGTGAAAACTTGAGTTTTTATTGAAGGACGATGTTGACCGTGGTCATTGACCACGGTAACACGATTAATTACCAGGTTTCTCATATTTTAAGGTTTTTTTTTTAGTGTGGGCCTATAAATAGAAGAGGGGATTAGAGTCTAAAGATACCTAATTCGAAAAATCTCTACTGTGACGACTCAAGAAAAGAAAAAAAAAGAGGTTCAAGAAGGGATTGAGAATTTAGATCAAGCTTTGAGTATGTCTAACTTTATTCATTTCTTTTTGATGTTTCATTTAATTCAATGTCAAGCTAGTTAGTTTTAACTGTCTAGGATGTAAATCTCCAATGCATAAACTTGAGATTTTTTTTAAGTTATTGATTTAAATGTATTATTCTATGTTGTGTATGCTTAATGCTTAATATTTACTAGCCATAAACATGATGAGTTCAAATAATTAAACTAACTTGAAAGAGAGGTTTAATGATAGGTTATCATAGTATAGACCTAGATTAGTTGATTGACCAGAGGGTTGTTAACTGTTTAGGGGGTTGCACAAGATTGCCAATAACATAGCATTAGGTTGTTGATTAAGCGCCTCGGACGAGGGCATTAGGAGACAATACTAATAGAAATTGAGGTACCACAAGTGAGGGTTACAAGTGCTATAACTCATAGTGCAAGGATTTCATGATCTGAAATAAGAATCACAGGACATACAACAGAGTTTACTATCATGGATAACCTTTCCACATAGTTTTTGCAAACAAATTACTGCTTTTGATAGTTTAGGTTCTTATATAAAAATTAACAATTATCAAAGTCTTGATAAAATGAAAGCTAACATTAAATTGAGATTTGAGATATTTAAGTAAATTCCGTCCCTGAGGACGATATCTAGACTCACTGGTTATTACTAATGTGAACTTGTATACTTACAGGGTTGTCAACAAGTTTTTGGCGCCCTTGTCAAGGAACAGTGTTAACTATCCTAAAACCAATGGAACTTGGTTTAGTTTTGATTAAGGCAAAATTTTTAATTTAATTTAATTTAATTTAATTTAATTTATTTTATTTTTTGTGTTGATTGCTTATATTTTCTTTTTAACTTCATTGGCTACACATGATCTTGTTGGTTTGTCTGTGGTGTTTCAGGTTTTGGATGAATAGAAATTCTCTTAAGTTAAACGATCTAGATCTGTTTAAGGCAATCAAGCAAATCGAATTAGAAGCTCGAAGCCATAGATCTGATATGGCTGAGAGTAGTAAATCTACAGTTGGCATTAATGGGGAAGTACCACTTCAGGACTTGTTCAAGCTAGTGCTGAATAGTCATTACTTCAGAATTGCTTGCACGCGCATCAACCCCAATAATTTTGAGTTGAAGCCCTCTTTGATCATAATGGTGCAGCAATAATAGTTTGGGGGTATGGCTACTGAGGATCTTGTGGCACATCTGAACTCATTCATGGAGATTTGTGATACTGTAAAGATGAATGGTGTGACTGAAGATCAATTGAGGTTGAGGTTTTTCCCTTTCTCTCTAAGGGATAAAGCTAGGATATGGTTGTAGACTCTTCTACCAGGAAGCATTACTACTTGGGAGGATATGGGTCAGAAATTTTTACAGAAGTACTTCACCCCAACAAAGGCTCACCAACTTAGGGTTGAAATCAGTTCCTTCAAGCAGTCTGACTTTGAATCCCTCTATGAAGCTTGGGAGAGGTTTAAGGATTTATTAAGAAGATACCCATAGCATGGTTATCTCCCTTGGCTTCAAATTCAAATGTTTTACAATGGTTTGACACCACCTACTAGAGCCTTGATAGATTCAATAGCTGGAGGATCTTTGATGGGAAAGTCCACTACAGAAGCCACATACTTCATTGAAGATATAGCAGCCAACACTTATGGTTATTACACAGAAAGAGGCTCAATAAAAAGAGGTGGAGTGTATGAGGTTGATAAAGTTACAACTCTTCAAGCACAGATAGCTTATATAACCCACTAGATGAATGCATTAACTGGGAAATTTGGTAATGGCCAGTTTCAACCACAATAGAATCAATCTATTTTGGCCATAGTTGAAGCTCACAAGGCATTCCTCATTCATGAAGCATCTATGAAGCAACTGAATGCAATGAACCAGTTCAATAATTATCAAGGGCAGCAACAAGGGTACAGTGCTCCTCAATATTGTCATCCAGGGATTGTCAGCATGAGAATTTCTCATATGCTAATAACAAAAACATCCAGCATAACCTATTTGAAAAGAAGCTTTCTATGGAAGAAAATACAAATAAGAAACATGAATGCAACTGTGAATAACCTTGAGACTCAGATGGGACGGATAGCCCAAGCATTCTCCAATCAGCAGCGAAGCTCCTTTCCTAGTGAAACTCAGGTAAATCCTAAATCAAGTAACAATGCCATATCTACAAGAAGCGAGAGAGAAGTTCAAAGGCCACCGATTTCATCCAGCCCTCCTATGCTAATTAATGAGCATACCCATTTTAAAGGGCCTATTCTTACTAAACCTATTGATCCAGCACCTATCAATGATGAAAAGAAGAAGGTTAGATGTCCCGACATTACTATTTAAGACAGCAAATGCCTTGAGCCTCCTCCGTTACCCTTTCCACAAAGGTTTTATAAGAAGTAGATAGATCATGAGACTGTATGGTTGAGATAGGAGTGCAGGGCTATCATTCAGAGAAAGCTGCCTCTAAAGCTGAAAGATTTGTGGAGTTTCACTATTCCGTGCAGCATAGGCTCTAAAATATTTGAGAAAGCTCTTTGTGACTTGGATGCCAATATAAATCTGACGCTACTTTCAACATACCAGCGTTTGGGCCTATCAGAGATCAAGCTAACTAGTATTACCCTTTAGCTTACAGATCGTTCTGTAACTTATCCACGAGAAATTATTGAAGATGTACTCGTTAAAGTAGATAAGTTTATCTTCCCGACTAATTTTGTTGTTCTTGATATGGAAGAAGACGGGGAGATTCCATTAATTCTTGGGAGGCCATTCTTAGCAACTAGTCAAGCACTTATAGATGTTGCCATGGGAGAGCTCACACTGAGAATGAATGAACACCAAGTTGTCTTCAACTTTTATTGCTCATTGAAGCCCCCTACTAAAGTGCAAGAATGCAAGAAAGTCAATGTGGTACAAGCTGGCATAGCAATAGAGATTGAAAAGCCCAAACCTCTAGATATTAAGTCTACATATGCTGAATTCACTAAAGGGGAGGCCATACAAGCACATAAGAAGTCTAGCTATGCTATGAAAGAGCTGCAGGATGCTATTCATGCGCTGAAAATTTCTTTGAAGCAATCATAAGAGCCAATCCTACAATATAAGCAGCACCTGGATATTAAGAATCAAGAGTTACTGAAAGCCAAGGTGTTCACCAAGATCAACAAATTGGGCTTTGGCTAATCTGTATCCACGTCGAGCTAATGACGTTAAATATAGCGCTTAGTGGGAGGCAACCCACTGATTTTTATCTTTTAGTTTATTTTCATTTATTTAGTTAGGGTTTATTTAAATTTCTTAGGTATGCATGAATTTCAGTGTAGTAGTAAAAAGAAAAGCATTTTAGTTAATAAGTCTCTAGTACTTTTCTTCTTTGTGACATATGCAGGTTTTCTGAGCACTTCAGCATACTTTCCTCCCTATGTGCATTGAAGTGAAGATGTGCTCTTGAGGACAAGGCACAATTTAAGTTTGGGGGTGCGCATTGGAGAACATCTTCTTCAATTTTAAGTTTGTTTTTCCTTTATATTACATATTTTGTGTGCATTAATACTTCTAAATTGCATATATTAATGGCATATTACATATATAGTTGTTATTGAAATTTTTCTCATGACATTTAGATTAGGATTAGTTGTTTAGAGTTGTTACATAAGCATATTAGCTTTAGGATATGAGCATATGGAGCATATAGGTGTTACTTAGGCTAGATCCATGCCATATTTTTGAAAAGTTTTACTAAGTGACCTATGAAATTGAAAATTCTATTGTGATGAAACAAAGAACTAGGGTATGTTAAAATAGTTTGTGTGCTTAGATTATCCAAAATTTGACTTTGGCGGAACCCTGTAGTCTTAGGTAAATTGAGAATCCAAAAACTGAGGAAAGTGATAAGTGAAAACCAAACCACAAGTGGAGAGAATTTCCCACAAACTCTTGAAATAATCAAATCTATTTTGAACACTACTTAGGAATGATTTTTGTAGGAAAATGAAGCAAGCCATCTTTGTTTGAGTCATAACCTAAAGGCCGGTCCCAGCATTTATAATCCTTTGCAGCCAATTTTGAGCCTTGTAGCTTATTTTTTTGCTATGAACCTAAACATTATACATATACACACTCTATCCTTTTATGAATATCTCAGTTGAACCTATTTGTGTGCACTCATAGTTATAATACTGCCTATTCTGAGATGTCAAAAAAAGAGGAGGGGATGTTGACATTAAAATACATATATTTTCAATTTTAGTTTTAGTTTTTTATTTTGTTTAAAAAATATAGAAAAAAAGAAAAAAAAATTAGCTATATTTATTTCAATATTGTCAATGAAAGCTAAACTTTCTATTTTTGTATGGGTGTACATGTTGGTACAATTTGAAGTGCATGTGATGAAATAAATTTGGGAGACCTATGAAAATAAGGTTGTGAGCATGAACGAAAAAAAAAACAAGGGATTGAACAGAAAGGATCAAGCTACATTGAAGAAAATCAAACAAAAGAGGTTGTTATTATTGCTATGAGTATACACTTGAGTCAGAATGAAAATCCTATTACACGTGTACCTTGAGCCAGGCCATGTTACAACCTAGAGAAAAAGACCTATGATCCTTACTATAGTTTGAATTGAATAAAAGATAGATAGAGGAGAGAATTGATAGGGTTTGTGTAATTAGGTATCAGGAGAAGATTTCTATGAGTGGGATGGTGCCTATAAATCACTTACAAAGTCTATGAGGACTGAGATACAGATAGATGAGTGGGTGAAGTTAAGGAAGAATGGAGGATGAACTAAAAATCTTGACAACATGAATATCCTTAAGGACATGTTAATGAGTCATAAACTATAGGAATGGACTATTGAGATTACAATGATGAGTGAAAATGAATTTACTTCTATATGGTATGGTGTGTCAGTTTAGATTAGAATCATTGTTCGGGGATGAACAATAGTTTAAGTTTGGGGGTATTTGTTAGTTGCATAACATATTAACTATAATATAAGTATTTTATGTATAATTTGCATGAGTTTAATAGGAAATTAAGTGTATTTATTTATATTTGTTACATATGCATTTAGAGCATTATTGCATGATTAGTTGCATATTAACATGATTTAAATGTTATTTCTAGCATTTTTATGTGAATATAATGTCCGAAAATGGTTTTGAGTGTCTATGCAGGTTTAGAATGAACTAGAATAGCAAAAATAGCACAAGAGAAGTAAAGAATGGTGGAAAATATAAATATTATGTCGTTGGTTACCTAGCTAATCATTTCAATGAACTAGGTAATTAGAGGAGAAGCCATGTCATGTCACTAGATACCTAGGTAATCAATTAAATGACCTAGGTAATCAGAAGAGTAGGAAACATCATGTCACTGGTTACCTAGGTAATCATTTTAATGAGCTAGGTAATTAGAGGAGAAGAAATATCATGTTACTAGTTACCTTAGGTAATCGGTTCAATGACCTAAGTAATCACAAAAACAGAAAACATCGTGTCACTGGTTACCTAGGTAATCATTTCAATTACCTAAGTAATTAGAGAAGTAGGAAGTATAAAGTTATTGGTTACCATGGTAATCATTTCAATTACTGCAGTAACCAGAATGTGATTAGAACGTGAAATAGGCTTACCATGGTCCACAGAATGGTGGAAATTCGAGTTTTTATTGAAGGACGATGCTGACTGCGGTCACTGACCGCGGTAACATGATTAATTGTCAGATTTCTCATATTTTTAGGGTTTTTTTAGTGTGGGCCTCTAAATATAAGAGGGGATTAGAGTCTAAAGATACCTAATTTGAAAAATCTTGACTGTGATGGCTGAAGAAAAGAAAAACAAGAGGTTCAAGAAGGGATTGATGATTTACATCAAGCTTTGAGTATGTCTAACTTTATTCATTTCTTTTTGATGTTTTCATTTAATTCAATGTCAAGCTAGTTAGTTTTAACTGTTTAGGATGTAAATCTCTAATGTATGAACTTGAGATTTTTATTGAAGTTATTGATTTAAATGCATTATTCTATGTTGTGTATGCGTAATGCTCGATGTTTACTGGTCATAAACATGATGAGTTCAAATCATTAAACTAACTTGGAAGATAGGTTTAATGATAGGTTATCACAGTATAGACTTAGATTAGTTGATTGACCGAAGGGTTGTTAACTGTTTAGGGGGTTGCACGAGATTGCCAATAACATAGCGTTAGGTTGTTGATTAGGCACCTCGAAAGAGGGCATTATGAGACAATACTAATAGAAATTGAGGTACCTTGGGAGAGGGTTTCAATTACAGGTGCTATAACTCATAGTGCAAGGATTTCATGATCTTAAATAAGAATCACAGGACATATAACAAAGTTTACTATCCTGGACAGCCTTTCCACATAGTTTTTGAAAACGCAATATTACTGCTTTTGATAGTTTAGGTTCTTATTCAAAAATTAACAATTCAACCTTTATCAGAGTCTTGATAAAATGAAAGCTAACATTAAATTGGGATTTGAAATATTTAAGTAAATTCCATTCCTTAAGGACGATATATGGACTCACCGGTTATTACTAGTGTGAACCTGTATGCTTGCAGCGTTGTCAATAGCACTACCTAGAAGTGTCTATTTGGACTTAGATCTAAGGAGTTTTGAACTTCATACTTGGGACTACAAAAGGACATAAATCTCAAATCATAAGCCTCTGTAGTTTTGATTTTTTATGCTTGCAAATGTGTCCTACTAGTTAGATGTTCTGGGGCTTAAAAAATTTTTTAGAGAATCCTTATGCATGCCATGTTTTGGAGATGTATTTGAAAGTGTTTATGATTATAATTGTTTGTTTTTTTTTAATAGAACTAAGTTAATCAGAGTTCTAGGATCTAAAACCTTACAAAAAATAGTAAGAAATAGCCTCGGATTGATGTTAGAATAAGAGTGGATAAGCATTGGAAAACCATAAGAAATTTGAACCATTTAAACAACTTGTTGCATGATGGAAAAGTATAAGACTAGTTGACTGACCAATATAGGTATTTTGAGCTGAAATTTAGTGGAGGGGTTACTAGACATGTCAATATATTATGTGTACCAAATTTTAGGCCATTAATTTGGAAAATACGTCAACCAATTTACTAAGTAACTGCCTATCACAGGGAATATGGGATATCACAGTCCCTGTTAATGCACTTAAAAACCTTAGTGAATGGTGTCCAAAAATCAGAAATTAAAATTTTGGTGAACGTTTAGGTAGTGTAGATAAAATTAAAAAGTTTCGTGCAAATTCAACTTATAGATTAGTAGTACAAAAATCGACAAGTTCACTGTGCAAAGAGCGCAAAAACTTGAAATTGGTCTAAGTGTTGGAATTTGGGGATTTTGACCTAAATGACCCAATTTTGACCCAAATTGACCTAATTTGACCCAATTGACCCAAATTGACCTAATTTAACCCAATTGACCAAAGGTGGCTAAGCATGACTACATTTGACTAGTTGGCCAAGTTTGATTAGGTTTGATCGATAATTTGACCAAAATGACTTGGGTCGATCGAGACCAATTAGAGATAGTGAAATTAGAGATTAAGCGATAGTATAAAAATAACTGAGATTGAGTTTAATTAATGTAGATTCGAGTGAGCATTACGGGACTCGGCCGAGTATCGACGGGACATTGGTGTGTAGGACCCAAGGGGAGTAGTTCGATTTAGGTGTTTTCTATGACTTGTGTTCCTTGCATGAAACTTGTGTCAAATGACATTGTTTAAATGGTTTCACGAGATTGAGATATATTTGAATGAATTTTGAAAAGTGTAAATATACATGGGTAATGAGACCATAGGTTCGAGGGTCGAGCCTCGGGGTCAGGGTACTCGATATGATTGGGATTAGACTTGAGGGCTGAGTGTCGGGGTTAGGGCACATGATTAGTATGCTTAGCCTCAGAACCCGCTCGAGTCACGACACTTGAGGGCCGACCGTCGGGTTTAAGGTATTCGATGGCTACGCCTAGCTCACGACCCTCTCAATTGGCCAGTACGCCTGACTCAGGACCTGCTTGAGTGATGAGCATAGGTTGGGTTTGCTGATTTGACCCTAGCCTGGATATAGTTTTTGATTAGCATGGGTTTGACATGTTTTCTGAAACTGTTGCACTTTTTATAGCTACTTTCATACAATGTCATGCATTTGAATATTATATAATTTTTACTACTCATGCATACATGCACTATTTTGGAATGCTAGTTATGGTTGATATGTTGGTCTTACTACTCACTAAGCCACATTGATTTAGGCTCACTACTCTATTAATATTTCAGGTTCTTCGGTGGCTGATAAAGTGAAGGGTGTGGTGATCGCCTAGCTCCCTGACACTTTCTGTTCCTTTTCTAGTTTTTTGATTTAGAGGTTAGTCATTCCTTGTGCATGTATAAATGGTCAACTACGTATTTTGAATAAGACAAATGTGTAATATGATGTTTACTCTTCATATGTTGTTTACTTGCGCTCTGAATCTTTGAATTATTCTAATCGTTTGTTGTATGAGATTGGAAAAGGGTTTAACAATGGTTGGGCGAACTTGACATGGTGAGTGAGTTCGTCGGGCCACTGTGCCAGTTGGGCCACCCTTTAGCCTAGGGAAGGGGTCTCGACAGTATCAATGAATAATAATAATAATAATGATGATGATGATAGTAATAATAATATAGACATGAAGAAATTATCTTAGAAATGCAAAAGGTAGGCTATACCAATAATAATGAATATCATTATTATTGGATATTAAAAAAAATAAAACTAGAATAATACTAACAATAATGACAATGTAATAGTGGACCAAGATAGTGATAGTTACGATAAAAAAAATATAATAAAATGATGATAATGAAGATACGAATTACAATAACAATAACAATAATAAATAAATAAATAAATAATACTAATTATTAGTATATAAGTGTCCATAATGGATTATAAGAACTAATAAAGTTCTTAAAAAACGAGAAAAGAAGATAAAATAGAAATTAAGAAATAAAAAATGATAACAAAAAATGAAATGAAAAGAAAAAAAGAAAGAAAATTAAAAGAGTAAAAAATATTTATAAAAAGTGAAGAACAAAAAAAATAAAAAATGAAATAATGAAATAAAAAAGATAAAAAGAAAAAGGTAGGAAAATAATAAAAGATAAAAAAAAGAAAGGAAAATATAAAAGAAAAATATTGAGCTAAAAAATAGAATACAAAAAATAGAAAAAGGAAGTAAAAAAGAAAAAAATAAATTAAAAATAAAAATAATTAAAAATAAAAACCATCGAGAGCAATTTTGATTGACATTGTTTGAAAAATTCAGGTAATCGTTGACCTATTGCCAATTGATTCTGAGTTGCTTTATGGAGATTAAAAGTAAATTGTGCAAAGACTTCTAAACTTTGCGAATTGAGTCAATGCCAATTTTGATTTGTTGGTTACTTGTTTTATGACTTTAATTTGAGCTGCGGATCCTACTCAAGAAACAAAGATACCCACATTAATAGTGGTTACTTATTATTAGGGACCTTAATCGGATAGGGTCTTTGTTCATGCTGGAAGTAGAATATCATAATGAAGAAATGTGGAGATCCAAATTTATTGCAATATCCAAGAATTTCCATGAGAGTTGCTGAAACTAGCATAGTGAAAGATCAATCAACTAAAATAACCATGAGTAGATACGATATTGTAAGTTTCTTCCTCTTGACCAAATCTGTAACTTGCATTAGCAAATTCATTTTTAGTAGTTTTCCTGATCAAATTAGAGGTTATCCTATTGGGATGCCCCAACTCTGACATGTTTCTTGGGAGGAGTAACATGAAGATCAAAATATTGGGTGTATTCACTACAAATAAAAAGAAGGAGAGTTGATCTATGGTTGATTTTGAAACAGATAAATAAATAGGAATTACTAGTTTAAAGAATAAAAAGAATATAAAATATGAAAATATGCTTAAGATATTTATTTGAGAAAATATTAATAGTGTTTAACAATAAATATATTTTCACATCTCTTAATGCATCTTAGATTTTAATTAAGTTTTTAATTTTTACAATAATATTTGACATGGGTAATCTTCTAGATTTTAATCAAAAATTTAATTTTTAGAAGATTGATATCCCGCATAATAAATAATTTAGATTTCTCACGTGAATATCTATTTTTTAAAGGTGGTCTATAAATAAGATTGTGTAAAAAAATAAAAAATTCTTCAAAGAGATATAATTACTAATACTTAATATTAATTAGACAATGCATGATGAAACATGTCACAAATGTTTAACAATTAATGAATTTCTTATATTGACCCATAGATCAGATGTACTCTATCTTAACCATACGTTCAACATAAGAACTTGAATGCAAATTCCAAAAGTAAACCCTAGCCACTCTCTATTTTATCTCTCAATCAAAGTAATGCTCAATTCCTCTACCCAAGTTGTTTCAACCATCTCTCTTTGTTTTTATTAAAAAAGAAACCTTGATGGCTAAAGCTTGAAATCTCCACAGCTTTCTCATAGAAGTTCATCTCTTTTTGTTCAATACACACTCAACCCTTTTCTCATCCTATTATTCTTAAATTTTTCACTTCAAGCGACAAGTATAAGGCCTAAGATGTTCCTTACGCTAGCCTAAAAAGAATTCTACACTGATGACTGATTCAAAAGATATTTGGAGAGTTGGTGGTGTAAATGTTATTCTACTTTTGGGATCTTTGTAAAAACAATACACAAAATTAATCTAGCACTCTAAAGGGTCATCTCCTCAAGGTAAAGAGATCTTTTAGCAATTTTCTAGTATATTGGCAACCATCTAATACTATCTTTTTTCTTTTAACCAACCCTAGGAAAGTAAGTTTACCAGTATGTGGGAGCCTTCGAGCAAGATGGGTGAAAGCCTACAATGAGAAAAAGTTGACTAGAATTGAATCTTAGAAGTAAAAAATTTGTTTAAAATAATAAAAGGGATATGATTACCAATTCCCCTATATTATTTTGGTTTAATTTTCTATGCATGGGTATTATAATGTTACATTATGAATTTTGGATTTTGATAGTGTAACTTGTATGTGATGTGATTGATTGGAAGCATATGCTTATAATTATTGATTATGTATATCTATTATGTTGCATGGGATTATAATGAGGACTTAGAAGAACTTATTGTAAATTGATACCATGTCCGTTCCATGAGATGACTTTCAATGATAATATATGTTGATATGCAACATTTATGATGAATTTGGAGTGATGATCAACCATTTGGTGTCATCGTTAGTATTATCCCTAAATTGAAAAGCTCAATACACTGCATCTATATTTGATCATTGTGGGTAATTCTCCTAATGTGAGACACTAAATTTGGATGTTATAAACTAGAAAAATACCATTCTTGAGGTTGATCTATATGTATGATTTTGTCTCGAGTTTACTCGCAAGTCTAACGCTTACCTTAAAGGGTGTTCCTAATAGTTTGATGCCTTCTCTAAGAGGTGTCCTTGAGGGTCTAATGCTTCTGTTGGAAGTGTTCCTAGAATAAATCCCAAATTAATGGGCTAAAAATATAGTAGATGATACAATTAGTATTAGCCAAATAGAATATCATTGAGATATGAAAAGTGCTAAGCATAAAGAGGCACTCCACTACCAAAGGAAGTTGGGTTTTGTGGATGAGACTTAATGCTCTTTAATAAGAGTTTTTGAGTTCAAGCCCTAAGTATGGAGAAAATCATGTTGGAATAGTGCTTCTATTTAAAACCCTATAGTAGTTAAAAAGATGATTACTGTTGAGGTGCACATTATAACACATTGTGGGAAAACCAAAAAGGAAAAAATAATACACTCCATGGTCTTATCTTTGGGTCACAACGATCTAACTAACACCTTTACAGCCAAAATCGTCCTCCCTAATTGCAAGGGAAGCAAGAATCCATGAGCTCGATCCTTTCAAAATTTTGATATCAAGATAGTGACCCTCAAATGCTTTGGGATTGAAAAGCATTGGCAAGAGCTTTTTAAGCCCTCCTTGATATTTCATTAGTAACATGATCTTTAAGCCTAAATCTTGTACCCTAAAACATCAAAAAATTTGACAAATCCTCGAATAATGCCTAGAAGAATAAATTAATAGGTTACTAAACATAAAAAACTTAAAGACATAAACTTATAGTCACCCTAGATTCAAAAGTCCTCTATTTCTAATTTCAAGGATGAAATTTATTTTAATATAGGTAGATTGTAATACCTATAAAAAGTAGAAAAAAAATTTAGTAAGAAAAAATAATTAATAATAATAATAATAATAATAATAATAACATTATTAGTAATAATAATTGAAATAAGAACAAGAACGATGATGATGATGATGATAATAATAATAATAATAATAATAATAATAATAATAATAATAATAATAATAATAATAATAATAATAATAATAATAAGATCATAGACATGAAGACATGGTCTTTGAAATGCATTAGGTAGACTATGAATATAATGATCCTTGATTTTGCAATGATAAAAAAGGCAAATAAAATAAATGTTATTTATCATGAAATATCACATTTGACATGAGTGGAATGAAAATGGAAGAATGAAAGAAAGAAAGGAAAATTTGGCACCAGCTACAACGATAGTCGAATGGAGGTTAGTGGGAATAAGATTTTTCTCACTTGATTGTTCTCCACTTGAAGGAAGCCTTGGCCAACATGTCTTGGGAAATAGGTGCTAGCATTACTATTTGAGAATGAAATGAAAAGTGGCATGAGGAAGGGCAAGGTGGCAAGCCATTTTGTCTTAAAAAACCATCATTAGCTCCCATCTTCATGTTCTTCTCAATTCTCTGCAACTCTTCATTTCTTCTTCCTTTTTTGAAGAGTTGTAACTTTTTCAATTCTTTACCAAATCCGACAATTTTGGTGTCACTAAAAAGAGGAAAGGGAGGAGAACAACATAGTTGAGCATCAACAGCTTAGGGAAGCCTTGTTGGTCAAGAATCATAGCTGAATAGAACAATCTAAGAAGGAATGTGTTGTGTTCTTTGGGTTGAATTAATGTTATTGTGTTGAAATTAAAAGGTTTGACATGGAAGTAAGGTTATGAATGCTTCTATCGGGAGTTGTTGATATTGAGGGGACTAAAATTAAGCCATAAGAATGCCAAAACCATGACCACTCCACGGATAGGAGGTGGGATAACATGATGAAACCATAGAGCTACAACTAAGTTCAATACTTTGGCAAAATTTTGACAACTGAACCAATTAATTGAGCCCTTAAACCATGACTGAACATGGATTAGAAGGATCTAAAAATTTTGATATTCAAACCATGGTTAGATTCAAGTAGGAGGAATAACTCCATGAAATGGCACGAAATTTGGATGTGTAGATTGCTCACACACAATTCACCAAAATGTTGTGTTTGCAAGACCTATTGTAGAGCATTGTTTTGGCCATATTTTGAAAATTTGAAAAACTATGTTAAGAATAGTATTTAAACTTGAAATTTGGTGTGAATGTCCAAAAAATACAACAAAAAATGTTTAGGAAGATAGGAAATCAAAGAGGTTAATCGACCTTAGTTACAAACTTTGTTAACAACAACTAAGTATGGAACTTGGACTTGGAAACCATGCCAAATGATGTCTAAATATTCCAAAGTAAAATTTTAGCTTATATTTGAGGGGTTTTGTAACAATGGAAAATTGGACAAAAATTTAACATATGGATTTGTTATAGTAAAATTGGAAAAAGATGATACAGATAATATGTTTATTTTGAAACAGGACATTAGTCTAATGAGAGGCTTAAAATAGAAGTTGAATAATCTAAGAAAAATATGAGAAAATTCTCAATGCAATTCAAGTGGTTGAGGAAATGCTCCACCAAATTTGGGATCAACTAATTTTAATATAAAGTTCTAGAAAATCTACTAGTTGACCTAATGACATTATACCCAATCTACATTGTACTAATACTGCAATCCAAGGGTATTATGTAAAATCTTGAATTTATTAGACTTAAACTCGAGTAACTAGACCACCTAAGTCGTATGCGACACACTTTGACACACGAGGACCGATTGCGTAAAGAGTTGACCAAGCTATTGACTTATAATTGTATTGTAAACCATGAATACGAGCCAAGTGTATACGAACTTGTATGACTAACATAGTCAATGTAATTAGGGCTTCAAGGGCTTGAAGACTTTGAGATCAAAAGAGAAAAGAAATAGCACACAATTGTGAGTAATTTTTTTAATTAACAACTTGAGCATTTTTATTTTGTCAACATTTATTTTTATGTTTCATATGTGGTTTTGCTAGCATGAGATGCATGTTTTATCAAGATTTGCTTTAATTCTAGATTTTCGAGGCTTGTCTGGTAGAGATGTTATTTGGTGAGCTCATAGGTTATTGCGGTAACACTGATTGTAAGTGGTAGCTAGTAGACATAAGTTCTTGGTATTAGACCACCTAGCTATGTGATTTATTGATGAATGACCATGATCATGTTTATTTTTATATGATGAAGACTATCATACTTGTATTAAACATTGTACATGCATCCATGTGTTTTCAAAATACTTGTGTTAAACAATAAATTACATTATTACTCATAAAGCCCCATGTTTTTCTTTGGACTCACTACTCTTTACAACATTTTGCATGTCCTTCCAAGTTAGATAAGGGAAACGATACAATGCTTGTGTCGAGTCAACTTGGTTTAAGTCAAACATTTTTATATAAGTTATTGTACAAATGATATGTATTGACTTCCCCTGTAATTAAAGAGTAAAATTGTTGTTTTTACTATATAAGCTGATATATGTTGCTTTCACTATGCTGTACTTGACATTACCTGTTGTTACGATGATGACTTATGAGTGTGTTGGTTGAGGCTTAATGGCAATTTTGCGAGTTGACAAAGTTGGATAGCTTATCAGCCTATAGTATTGATTGGGTCCCTACAATGTTGGTATCATAGCCTATGTTTTATTTAGGATGCAAAACAACATAATAGAGGGCCAGTACTTGTGGACATATGATCTTATGAGGCCTAATACGGAAATTACCTTAGTTGGTTTACGATCTTGTGATTTGATTGGTGTTGAGAGAGACGTGAATTATTTCATGTGATGGTAAATGGGTATCTAAAACCAAGGCAGATTAAAATGCCAAGGCGTCATCTACATTGACAACCATAGGAACCCATTCCACCACTATAATTTGAACTGATTCCTATAAAGAAACTAGAATAATGAATTATAGCAAGCTTAGGGAGAAATGTTACAATCATCAACAACTACTCTTTATCAACATATCGATGGGTTTGTAGCTGAAGTACATTAAGTAGTGCCCAATGCCCTTGCTATAATGAAACCAAAGCTTGTTATATATAAATTGACTGTGGAGGAAGTTCCTAGATGGGAAAAGATAATGTCACATGATAAGCTTTTAAAAAATTGAAAGAGGATAGAGAAGGAATGAATCTACAATAGGTAGAAGATTGGCTACTAAACATCAATAAGATTGCAAGATCAATGAAATTGGAGGAACACAATCAAGTGTTATCTGTCGCCATATGCTGAAAGGTGATGTTGCAAGATGGTGGTCATTCATGCTGCCAATAAAGCAACAAGTTTCAACTTGAGCTCATTGTCGAGATTTGTTCCTAGAAGCATTTTCTCCTATGTTTGAGAAGGAACGAGAAAAGGTGGAATTCCTTGCACTTCACCAACGAACTATGACTATCAAGGAATATACTTATAAGTTTTTACAGTTAGAATCATACATTGCAGGTTTGGTTTCTAACAAAAACGAAAGAGCATAATTTTACCACATAAGATTAAAACCTAAAATTTGTTGGAATGTGCATCATTCAAGTTTTGAGTCATTTTGTAGAACATTCTCGTATGAGTTAGACTGTGATGATGAACCTTTGCAAGTACAGTTGATTCAAAGCAGAGTAGGGCAAGTGCCAACTTTGACATCTAGAGGTTGGCAAAAAGGAAAGAATTTCAATAAGAGGAACTTCAATAAAAAATCAAATATGCAGTCCCAAAATCTAATTGCTGGTATTCTCACATTGACAGACACACTAACACAAGGCATGTCTAATTAGACATCAAGTCGACTAGGGAGACAAAGGCAACAAATTTGTCATGAGAAATTCTAGTTCCAAGTCACTAAGGAAAGGTGCACGGGCAGGACCAATGGTGTAAAGGAAATTGTCCACGTGCTATCAATGTGGTCAGCTTAAACATCAAAATTTTGAGGGCCCCACCTTTGATAAGACCAGTTGTGAGTGCCCAAATAATTAGAGAAAGGCCCCAAGCTAATACTAAACTGGATTTAGAGGCAACAAAGACATTGTTGGAAGGTACTATTTCTATTTAAATACATCTACTTGTGTGTTGGTTGATGTTATTTCCACTTCATCATTTATATCTAGACAAGCTATAGATAGATTGAAATTTAAACCAATTAGGGCTTCCATATGGCTTGAATTAGTATAGTAATTGAAGAACAAATTTACTCTAATATGATATGTGAACACTATGTGTTGAAACTAGGAGAATTTGAAACTCTAGTAAACTTTCAAGTGTTCAAATTCTTAGAATTTGATGTAATCTTAGGCATGAATTGTTTAGGTACATACCATATTCATGGATATCTTCTTTGGCTAAGCATTTTGTATTTTAATACCAATTCAACCTATTGTTACATTTTAAGGTAGAACAGTTGAAAGATTGAGTACTCAGGGTAGACTAGCAAGTCTCAAGGAGATGTCCACCCTAGCTAGTGAGAAAACTAAGAATGATATAGGGTTTACAAGACCAAAAATTGGATCTTCTTGTAGTTTAAAATTTTCCTGAGGATTTACCTAGATTACGCCTAGGAGAGAAATTGATTGCATTATCAAGGTGATTGTTGGTATGCAACCTGTTTCAATTCTACCTTATAGGATGACACCTAAGTAGCTACAAGAATTAAAAATTCAACTAGAAGAATTATTTGAAAAAGGTTCTATCAGACCTAGTATATCACACTAGGGAGCTCCAGTAATATTTGTGAAAAACGGGAGTTTCCCATTATGTATTGATTATAGACAGTTAAATAGGGCGATAAAGAATAAATATTCTTTGTCCTATATTGATGACTTGTTTGATCAGTTGATAGGTGCAAAGGTATTTTCAAAAATTTATTTAAGGTAAGGATATCAACAATTAAAAGTTACGGATGAAGATATTTCTAATACAACGTTTTGACCGTTAGCATGGTCATTATGAAGTTTTGGTTATGCCTTTTAGTGTAACAAATGCTCCAGTGATGTTCATGGATTTGATGCAACGTGTGTTTAAATCATATATATAAATTTGTGATTATCTTTATTAGTGACATATTGATATGTTCAAGGTCTTTAGAAGAGCATGTTGAACATTTGATAATGGCATTGAAAACTCTAAAAGAACTCCATTTGTATGCTAAGCTAAGTTAATAGATAGAAGTTCAATTTTTGAGACATGTAGTTGGAGTTGAAGGCATTTTTATTAATCCAATGAAGGTTGAGGCAATTGTTGGTTGGTTAAGACCTCCTACGATAACATAAATTCGTAGTTTCTTGGGTTGAGTAACATATCATAGAAGGTCCATATAAAGTTTTTCATGAATCATTAATTGTATCATTTAGTAGTCTCAACTAGAAAGATGTATCCTTTGATTGGAATGATGACTGTGAGCAACATTCTTGAACCTAAGAAGAGGTTAACATGTTAACCTGCAACAATGATAGTGTTACCTAAACCAAGTCAACAGTTGGTGATTTACACTAGTGCTTGTAGACTAGGCCTTGATTGTGTTTCGATGTAGAATGATAGGGTTATTGCATGTGCTTCATGACAGTTGAATGTACATAAAAAGAATTACCCTGTTCATTATTTGGAATGGGCAGTAATAGTTTTTGCACTCAAGATCTAAAAACATTATTTATATTGTAAATGATTTACAATTCACTTAGATCATAAAAGTCTTAAATATTTGTTTTCCTAGAAGGATTTGAACATGATACAAATATGTTAGAGGGAATTATTGAAGGATTATGATTTTTCCAAAGAATACCATCTGGATAAGGTTAGTATAGTGGCAAATGCTTTGAGTAGAAAATGGTTCAGGACTATATTTATAGCTAAGCAAATGCTCAAGAGTGGAAGATGATTGAATTTGTTTCTTTATTGAGTATCCATGATGTATCTATGAATAATGTGATTAGTGCATAATTAAAAGCCTAGCCGCTACTATTGCGAGAAGTTATAAAGGGACAATTTCATGATGTGGCTTGTGATGCATATTAGGCTTGGGCAAATGAGGAGTAGTTTGTGTACATTGATGGTGCACTAAGTTTTAGAGGTCCATTATGGGTATCGACAGATCCTCAATTGAGATAGTATTTACTATATGAGTTGCATTGATCAAGATATATTTTTCATCAACATGCGAATAAATGTATCGAGATGGAAAATGTATATATTAGTGGCGTGGAATGAACAATATATTATGATCTGTGTGCATAAATGTTATATATATTCATAGGTTAAAGCTAAACATCAAAGACCCGAATGATTTTTATAGCCACTTATGATACTAGAATGGAAATGGGAACATCTTGCTATGTATTTTTTAATGGGATTACCCACAACTTGACAAGGTGACGTTGCAATATGCACAGTGGTGAATAAACTGACAAAGTCAGCACATTTTTTATTGTGCATACTAAAGATACTGTGGAAAGATTGAGTTAATTATATGTTCATGAGATTTTGCGACTCCACGGAGTTTTAATGTCTATAATCTCATATATATAGATGCAAGATTCACATCTTGTTCCTAGCAAGGATTGTAGAAACGATTGGGAACACGAATAAATTTGAGTATAACATTTCAACCACAGTTTGAAAGATTAATCCAAATAGTTGAAATTAGGTTGAGGTTGTTTATATTAGATTTTGGTGGCAGTTGAGAAGATCATTTATCATTATGTGAATTTTCTTTTAATAATAATTATTGGTCCATTATTAGCATAACACCATTTGAAGCACTATATGGTAAACCGTGTAGATCTCTAGTGTGTTGGACTGAAGTGGGAAATAAAACTATGGTAGCTCCTACTTTCATTCAAGAAACCATTGAAAAGGTAATGCAAGTGAGACATAATTTTAAAGTAGCCCAATACCAATAGAAAAGTTATGCAAATAACCAACGAACTATATTATAATTTGATGATGATGATCATGTGATGCTTAAAATTTCACATCGAGAGGGACAAATTTGCTATGGAAATTGCAGTAAATTAGCTTATAGATTTATTAGGTCATTCAAGATACTTGAAAGAATAGGACCAGCAGCTTATCGGTTGGCATTACTACCTATATTGAAAGCATTCATGATGTGTTTCATGTGTCAATGTTAAGGAACTATTATTTGAATCCATCTCATGTGTTGAAATGACAACATATTAATTTGAGACAGGATAAAACTATAGAAGAAATGCCATTTAAGATTGTGGATTCTACTATGAAAAAGCTAAGAAACAAGGAAATTTCAATGGTAAAAGTAAAATAGCAATTCTAAGATGACAAAAAATACACTAGGAGCATGAAGATTTCTGAAGCAACAATTTTCACAACTAATGCAATTTAATTGATACACACACACACACACACACACACACATTGAAGATGGGGAGGTTGTAATAGCCGTAGATTTTGAAATAATTTGGAAAAGAATTTAGAGCATAAAATAAATGATATTTATAATGATATATCACATGTGACATGATTGGAATTAAAATGGAAGCAAAAAAAGAAATAAGATTTGGCATCCACTGCTACCGTTATAGTGTTGGCTACTACTGCAGTAGTCTAATAAAGGTTAGTGGAGAGGGGAGTTTTCTCACTTAACTTTTCTCCACATGAAGGAAGACTTGGCCACCAAGTCATGGGAATTAGGTGTTGGCACTGTGAACTATGAATGAAATGAGAAATAGCATGAGTAAAGGCGAGGTGGTAAGCCATTTTGTCTATAAAAACCATCGCTAGCCGATAACTTCAACTTTTTCTTCAATTTTGCAACAAAATTGTGTAACTTTTCACTTCTTCCTTCCATTTTTGAAGAGTTATAACATTCTCAATTCTTCACTAAATGCCAAAATTTCTGTGTCATTAGAAAGAGGAAAAAGGAGGATAACAACATAGTTAAGCATCAAGAACTAAGGAGAAGCCTTGATGGTTGAGAATCATAGCTAAATAGAACAATCTAGGAAGTTATATGTTGTGTTCTTTGGGTTGAATTGATGCTTTTATGTTGAACTTAAATGGTTTAATGATGGAATTATTGTTGTGAAGGCTTTGTGATGATTTGTTGATGGTCTTTGCACTAAAATGAAGCCATGAGAAGGCCAATACCATGACTACTTGTAACAACCCGAGCCCACCGTGACGATATTGTCCCCACCTTAGCCACCACTAAATGAGTGTAGGGTTTTGTTCTTGACAAAACTCGAACCCGAGTCTTCCAATAGTGTTCGGCACAATGAGACATCCTCAAATGCACATTTAGCCAAGGAATCCCTCTAGAGTTGGACTGATGCGGGATATTACTATCCACCCCCTTGAGAGCAATCTTGTCCTTGAGATTCACACCTTCGGTACACACACAGCAACTCTGATACCATTTGTAACAATCGGGGCCACTGTGACAATATTGTCCTCACCTTAGCCACCACTAACTGGGTGCAGGGTTTTGTTCTTGGCAAGACTCAAACCTGAGTCTCCCAAAAACGCTCGGCACAATGAGACACCCACAAATGCACATTTGGCCCAAAAGTCCCCCTGGAGTCGAACCGATGTGGGATATTACACTGATCCATGGATTAAGAGGTGGGATACCATGATGAAACCATAAATCTGCAATTAAGTTTAACACTTAGACAAAATTTTGATAGTTGAATCATTCAGCTAAGGCTCAAAACCGTGGTTGGAAACATTGGTTAGAAGGATCTAAAAATTTTGATATTTGAAGCATAGTTAGACCCAAGTAGGAGGAATAACTTTATTAAATTGTATGGCATTTGGATGACGGGTACATTGCTCACAAACTATTCACTAAGATGTTGTGTTCGCAAGAGTGATCATTGAGCATAGTACTGACCATCTTTCGAGATTTTGACAAAAAATATGTTAAAAATACTATTTGATGCTAAAATTTGGTGTGAATATACCTCAAATACCTAAATACGTAATGTCCAAAAGAGAAGAAATATTGTACAATCATGAGTAATTTCTTTAATTTATGAGCTTTAACATTTTTATTCTATTAACATTTGCTCATATGTTATGTATGTGGTTTTGCTGGCATGAATTGAATGTTTATTGAGATTTGCTTTCACTTCGAATTTTTAAGGCTTGCTTAGATCTGAGATGTCATTTCATGAGCTTACGTGTGGTTATAATAACACTTATTATAAGCAATAGTTGGCAAACGTAAGTTCTTCGTATTGAACCACCTAGATATTTCTAGTTTTGAGGTTGGACTTAAGTAACTTATTGATGAATGATCATGATCATGTTTATTTTTATCTTATGAGGTCTGACATACTTGTATTAAGCATTATGCATGCATCCATGTGTTTTTAGAATATTTGCATTAAGTGATAAATTATATTATTACTCACTGAGCCCCATGGTTTTCTTTGGGCTCACTACTTCTTACAACATTTTAGAGGTACTTCTAAAGTAGATAAGGGAAAAGAGATAATAATTGAGTAGGGTCAACACAGTCTAGGTCGAACACTTTGGTCTAGGTTACCATTGTACAAATAATGTATATTGACTTCTATTGTAATTGTTGCTCCCACTGTATTAAATATGCCATCACTTATTGTTACTATAACGATTTATGAGTGTGCTCGTTGAGGCTTAACAATAGTTAGGTAATTTAATAGGGTTGGTTAGTTCGTCAAGCTATTGTGTTGGTTAGGTTGCTAGAGGGGTATGGGATTGCACCAAAAACTTAGTTCTAATTTCTATTATTGAGCTTCATACTGAATTCCAATTATTAGAGAATAAATTTAATTTAGAACCATCAACAAAACTTTGAGAAGCTTTAGACTGAACTTCTTTAGCAACAAATGACTACTTTGATACCATATTAGATCTTTGAATAGATCAAATATAGAATTAGAAGGATGGATAAGAAGGATGAATTGAAAGAAATGAACAAACCAATAACCACATCTAGTGACCATTCAAATTATGTCAAGCAATGCATGATTTTTAACCAAAAAGAAAAATAAGAAGATGGAATGAAATAAGAATAATGAATTTGCATTTTTGCTTGCTTAGTAGTTGTTGGGATTGATGGTCATTATATATTTTGAAATAGAAATAAAGGTGATGCAATTAAGAAAGAAGAAAAATGAAAGAGTAATGCTTGTAGTGAAAAGCAAGTGAGAGATAAAGAAAGAAAGGGAAAAACTATCTGAAAAAAAAATTAAAATAAGTAAGGATCTCAAACTAGTATGTATGGGTCGTTGCTCACTTGCTTTCGTTGGAAAGAGAATAATATAGTTTTCTATTTAATGTCTACATGGTGGCATGAGAAGAGGAGAACACTAAATCTAACTATAATTTTACTTTAAGGAGCTCATAGTTCCATGTGCACAAGATATAGCCGGACTAGACTTTGAGAGTCTTGATGAAGTATTTAGAGTTTGGTAATTAGAGTACCAGCTTAGGTGGGAGAAACAATCAAAATGTTTTGGAATTAGAGCTCAAAAAAGGAGAAGCAATTGGAGTTGTTTGAAATTGAAGAGTCTTGATTAAGTCACCAAAGAGTCCAACTATCAAAGTGAAGAGATGTAGCTATTGTTGGATGACTATGTGTGGTTGATGGTGTAGTCAGTGTGTGTTCTTTCAAACACTTTATCTAATTCTAGGGTTTGTGTTTGAATAAGCTAGTACAACAAAGAGAGTGGTGAGAAAGGGAGACAAAGTAAATGCCGGGAGTGTCTTTCGAGGAGAGAAGATTCCTATGTTAATGATCCTCTAGTGACCATTTTTAATTAAGGAAATATGTTAATCTAGTTGTAATCAAATTTTACATTTGACGAAATTATGCCATTTGTTAGAAATTTATTCACTACCTTTCTATCTTAGTTCTGGCCAGTCATATCATATATTAAAAATATTTTCATCATTAAACCTTTAGTTTACTATAACATTTATTTCAATAGTTGTAATATTCATGTAACACAAACTTAAAGAAAAAGAGGGTAACTTGTTTAAATATGTTTTGTTTTTGATACCATATTTCTAATGTAAAGGTATTCAATATTCCCTCAATTAGTTGTTTGATATGATTCCTATTTTGTCTAATGTCTTTAAAACTAAATAAGCTTATTTGAGACTTAGTCGAGAATAGTACATTATTTATAAAATTTTTTATTCCTTTGAGTAGTAATAAATCAACTTCCAAAGCCTTTAATAAGTTTTGAATTATCAAATAATGTGTTGATATTATCTTCTTCTATAAACAAAGATAAAAATATATTCTTTCATGTGTAAGTATAGTATGCCTTATATGACTTAGTTGAGAATAGTACATTAATTAAAAAAAAAATTTATTCCTCTCAGTGGTAATAAATCAACTTCCAAAGCTTTTAATAAGTTTTGAATTATCAAATATCATGTTGACATCATCTTCATATATAAACAAAGATAAAAATATTTTTTTCTTGTGTAAGTATAGTATGCCTTGTGTCACTATATATTCATTGAAAAATATTTTTTTTATCTTTGATCTTAATTTAAGATAAATTTTGATAATAAACATCTATATTTTCTTCATTAGAATAAAGTAAATATAAGTAACAAATAATAATAATAATAATAATAATAATAATAATAATAATAATAATAATAATAACACTTAATTAAGCATACAAAATCAAACACATTGAAATTAGCTTACTGAACCAAAAAATAATAAATAATAAATAATAAATATAATTAATTATTTTAAGTTTCATCACCGATCAAGTTGTCACTTCTTTCTTCTGGTTTACCAAAGAAAAAAGAATTTGTTATTTTTGAATGAGACAGGCCAAAAGACTAGTTAAAATAATTATTTTAAAAAATAAAATTTACCTCCTGAAATTTTCTTAATTCAGTTAATAATGGTTGATAAAGATCAACAAGATGCTTTGATATATAATAGGTAGCAAATAGTTCCTAAATTCTTTAAAGTCTTATGTTGTCCATTTGTTTTCTTTTTCTTTTTTCTTCCTATTATTTTTCTCACTTCTCATGGTAGATATTTTTGTTATAATGAGAAGAGTTTTTATAGTCAATACAATATCTATTTAGAACCACATCCAAGACCACAACCTCAACCTTGACCAACACTATTTGATAGCTCTATATTGACGTTAGAAAATTGAGTAAAACCAATTGGACAAACTTTATGGTTTTTAATTAATAGCTTATTATTTAGTTTAACTATAAGAAGACATGAAATTAGCTTAAAATATTTCCTAAAACCTTTTTTTTTTTTTCAAAATCATTGTGGTGAGAGCAATTTTAAGGCATGGAAGGTAGAAAATATATTTTTAAACATATCATCATCAGCAAAAATAAATAATTAAAAACTTTTTGTTATAATTTTCAATTTTAGTGAGTACAAAGTTAGCATGAGACTAACTTTTAGTCACCAAGTAACACAAGAAATATAGAGGTAAACAATGATAAGTCTATTCCACCACCTTTAAAATAATAAAATAGTTATTCGATTGATTAGGAAACTACACTCTTTGTTCTTCTTTTGTACCCCTCTCTTACGGTGTCTCCAAAGTCCATTACATCAAGATGACTTTTAAAATCCAAAATCTATAATAAATAACTCTCATTTGAAATATTAAATGTGACAAATTATAACTTTTAAATATTTCACATTTTGTTATCTCAGAACATATAAAATATATTAGAATATAATGATTAGATAACATATATTTTAAATATTATTAATTATATGTTTTTTTGTAAAATAAGTGATTAATATACATGAGTTATAATATGCATGGATTTATAAATATTCATACAAACATGGAATATGAATTTATATACATATATATACGAATGACGTTACACATGATGACGAATCTTGTACTACAAGAATAATTAAAACTAATCAATAATGTTAATCTTTAAAATGATATTCTAATTAAATTGATAAATATGTAACAATTCATAAATCACATAATCTTTTATAACTAAGAAATTTAAAATTATTTTATTGAAAGATTCGTTAAAAGAAATTGCCTTGTAGTACAAAATGATGAATGAAGAAATTAGTGAGATATAACATAACAAAAAATTATAATCAATATTGTATAATGTGATATAGAAATAAACAAGAACAATTTACATTTTATATTTTTTACTGTTGTTTTTAAAACTCAAATATTAAAAGAAGAAAAAAAAAACTTCATGAATAGAGAGACCAAAAATATAAAGGCAAAGTTTGCATAAATACATGATAAAAATAACAATTTAAGAATTATTAAAAATCATTAACATACTATTAAATAACAATTTAGTGGAGATAAAAAATAATTATACTTCAGGAACAATTGCATTAAATTGAAAGAAAGCTTAAGTATTGAAAATGTAAAATAACTCGTGCATATAACATACTATTAAATAAAATTAAACTATGATCAAAAGATAGACATGAAAATAAGGAAAGCAACTTGTTGGGATCATTGCAAGTGTATAGGATCGCAATAGTAATATACTCGATAAATAGTAAATTATCGTCCTCTAAGAACAGTTTGTGGTTAATATCTTAAATCTCAATCTAATTTTAATCTCAATTTTATTAAGGCTTAAAATCAAATTAAATATTAAAAACTTAAATTAAATTTAAAATCAAATTGAAAGCAAGTGAATATTAAATTAAAAAAATATATAAATTAAAATTGTAGGATAGCAAAATAACATGTATTCACTTTTAATATTTATTTCAATTAATCTAAATTTTGTTGTTATAAGTTATAGTACAAATAATTAAAACCCTCTCCCAAAGCGCCTTAATCCTATCAGTTAAATTGTCTATTATCCCCTCCCGAGACGTACAATCAATAAACTAATGCATTAAAAATATTAATCACGTGCAACCTTCTATAGAATTAACAACTTCCCACTCAATTAATTTAAATAGGTCTATATTCTGATTATCTAATTATTGAACCTCCCTCCCGAGTTAATTGAATAATCTAAAATCAATTTATAGGTGATCAATCAATAAAAAGCATTAAGCACATAGAATATAAAACAATACCTTAAAATAAATTAATCAAAATAAAAATTAAAAGTTCCTACAATTTAAATTACATTCTAAAAATAAAAATACTTAGTCAGACATATTTAAGAAAGTACCAAATATAGAATTAAATAAAATAAATATCATACTAGAATAGACTTTGATCTTGTTCTTCAATTCTTTTCTTTAATTTTGTTTTTCACTTTTCTTCGCTCTAGTCTTCAATAACTGTTTCAAAACTGGAATCATAAATTTCAAATTGAATGAATTCAAAATTTATGTATTGGCCTTTTTATATATGAATTTTAGACTCCTTATTAGACTATAACTCTAAATTGTAATCAAGACCCAATTAAAAAATCACATATTGCGTTATAATTTATATTTTTGTCTTGGCTTCCAATCTTACCCTTGCTCCTTCTTTGTATTTACGCTCCTTGTCCACCAAATTTATACAACTTTAATTCATGTGTTGTGTTCCAATTATTCTAAACCTGCAAAATAATTGAGAATCTTTACTCGGACATTAAATTAAAAATATAAATAAATATATAAGAAAAAAACTATATTAAAATACCCTAAATACATAAATAATATGTAATATGAATATAATTGATCACACATCTAATTATGAGTAATTATGTCATATTTTTTGCCTAAACTCATGTGAAACATATGTAAAATATATATAATAATGTTAGTATGCAATGCGACTAACACAACTAGAAGACAATAACATAAAAGAAAGATTTTCTTGAAATTATCGTATGATTTACCATTTTCTCATAACTATCTATAGAGGTTTGAAACCTTTAGGTTACAATGGTTTGTGATGAAAATAAATAAAAATTAATTAGGAACATTATAACTTTGGGATATATAATATAAATAGTATATTTCATAATTATGGAACAAAAAAAAGGAGCCATAGAAGTGATAGACAACTTTTTTTATTATGTCATAGCCCATTACTTTTGCATTATTGCTTAGTGCCAGAAGGAGCTAGCTAGTGAGCATTAATCCAAAGTGCCGGTGCCTAAGAGAAATTTGATTGAAGTGAGTTTAGCAAGTATAACCTACCCTCTACAATCTATAGTTGGTTGCGGAGCTCCCTATTTAGAGTTCATTACCATGCATTATCAGGCCAAGCATAACATACTGAAGGATGACTCTCTTTTACCAGACTGAAGGATGACTCTCTTTTACAAACTTTAGCTATTTAGCTCATGTTGTTTCACGGGGCTATGTTTATGCGCCAGTACTCAACTTTAATCTATTAGTTTAGTTATAGCTTTTATGTGCCTTTCTGCTTTTGGGGTTGCTACATATCTTGACTATAATGAATGAAGTGAAGAAACTCTGCAGATGGCCTTTTGGCCCAGCAAACTTCCATTTAAGCCATAAAGTGCCTTATAGCAAACATGAAGGCGTGTTTATTGATTTTGCAACTGTCAACGTTTTTCATTTCATTTAGGCTTGTAGTAATAGGGAACTAGTCAAAACTTATATATTCTTTTGATTTATTTAGTTAATCAAGTTCTTAGCGGACGAGTGAGCGCATGGGCTTGTTCTTGCTTCTGGCTTGTGCCTAAAGGACAGACCCTAGGCAAACCTTCTCGTTTGTATCTTAATTTTGGAATTAATAAGACGAAACCAAGTTCATCATAACGTTTATGTTACAAGATTAAAGATAACATAATCACCTTATATTATTAAAACAGACCCACCCTTCAAACACAAACATCTTCAACAAGAACTGAAAACGAAAACCAGCAAACTGACTGATCATCAACACAACATTAAACACAGACGTCCAACATAAAAATATATATAGGCCAGGTGATTATCCAGTACGTCGTTATATATAGCCCAGGTCTCATCCAGTACGTCGTTAATTTCCATCTTGATGTCGCGTTGATTGTGGCGGGCTACCTATTTTGCTATTATACTCTGGTATTGTTAGGCGATGGTGGCTATCATCAATGCTGCTCCCACCTGAACCTCTGTACAAATTGTCACCATTACCTTCCGCTTCATCACCTTCATCAGTTTGATCATCCATTAACAGAGCTTTTCTTTTCAGTGCTAGGCCTGAGCTTATGATCGCCACCATCATCATCAAGATCAGGATAACTGATTTGGAAGATTTCATTGTCAACACCCTCATCATATGCGTACTCCTCTGGCACTTGCTGCTCTAATCAGCTCCTTATAAAGGAAGATGGAGCTGAAAAGACATGCATATCAAGGCAAGAACAGTTGTTTTGAGAGCATTAATTTCATACATGTAGAACATTATTGACAAGACTATATATTATATACAATTGATTATGGGAACTCCACCAAAATAATTCAGGAATCAGTGGAAGGCACATTATATTTGACAATCTTATTCCAATAAATAGCATTTGAAAAATCCCTTGAAATGATGGTTTGATGGGATTTAATTTATTCCCAACATTAACACATGAACATCACTGAAATACAGAATTTTTATCCTTGCCAAGTTGGCAAAGAAATTGAAGTCAACATACCACAGTGGTTTTACTTTTATTTAATCAAAGTATTTAATTTTAAATTACGTGTACTTACATTAATCCATACATACAAATATATATATATATATATATATATATATATATATGTGTGTGTGTGTGTGTGTGAGACAACCCATGATTTGATATACAAAAATTATCGAGTTTAATGTATGAATTTTCTAGAATTTTAGTGGAAATATTTGAATTTTTCTCAATTTTTCTAAATTTTAAATTATTTATTCAAGAAAATTAAAATAATGGAAAAAATACAATTTTGAGGAGAAAATATATGAAATCATAAGAAAAATGTAATTTTTTGAAGGAAATGATTTTTGGGATTGATTGTTGAATTTTCAAAATAATGATGAAATTTTTAAAATGATTAATGGAATTTTTGGGTGATTATTGAATTTTTGAGAAAAACAATTGATAAAAAATGAAAATTGGAGTATATTTGAAGTTTTTGATGAGAAATGATGGAACAATATTTTTAATGATTTTAGAAAAATTGCAAAATTTTGATATATATATATATATATATATATATATGTGTGTGTGTGTGTGTGTGTGTGTATCAGAAAAAGGGAGAAAATGAATAAAAAAATTAAGAAAATAAAAAAAACCAAATTTCGGACCTGGGTAGCCAGGTGCTGGGCCTGGACTGCCCAGGAACAAGTAACAGGCCAAGCCCATGCGGGTCGGCCCGTTTTCCCTTCTCCTTTCCCCTCCTTTCTTCCTTTCTTCTCCATTTCTCACATGCTACACCGTTTTTTCAGCTACAAAACCACATATTTCCCATAGTATTTGCCCCTTGTTTTGGCCACTGATGCAACCACCAACTACCTATTGTATTCTCAATATGCTAGACACTGAAACAAGCAAAAAAAGAAGACCACGAGCTACTACAAGGGCTGCAAAATCCCCTTCAAACCCCATATACACCATTGTTGCAAAAATCAGGTTTGAGCAAGCTATCTTCCATCCCTTACAACTCCCTCATCCGAGCTCCATTTTTGAGTGATCATGGAGTCTTTGGAAAGCTCTAAGTACCCTCTTCAAGAAAGTGTAGGCATTTGATCGAGAGCATATACCATTTGAAGCAGAAACGGCTGAGGAACTCACTATTTGGCATAGTTAAACCCAGAAAAATTAGATAAAGTGTGTTTTGGCCAAGTTTGTGAGGCAGTTTTGTGAATCATTTGGCATAGCTCATTTTAAAGCTTATAATGTCTATTTTAAATTTTGTTTTATGAAGAATAACAAATGATCACTTGAAGCATGTCAAAAATGGCGTCGAAGTAGGCTACTGGATATGCATGATTTGATACTTAAAATTTTTTTGGAAAGTCTGCTGTAATACCATGATTTTATGCTCTTTGTTAGTATTTTTGAAAAATACCTAGAAATGTTCGATTTACCTAAGATTTTGACAGTATGACTATGAGACAATTAGCGATGTTGTGTAAAATTTTAGTCTCAAACTAGTAAGTCTAAGGTGGTCAACTACATAGAACTTTGGCTGTCAATTACATGCAACTTGAGAAACTAAAAGTTCCTGATATCACCCTTGAAAAACTTATTAAATGAGGTCTAAAATTCACGAAATAAAATTATGGTAACACTTTAGGAAGTTTGGATCATAACTGAAAAATCTTGGGAGAATTGACATACAGATTGACCGCAAAAAAAGCGTGAATCCTGCTGCGCAAATAGAATAAAGAAGACCAGATAAGAGCATCTCTGTGATTCCACTCAAAAACCATGGTCAATGCGTACAGAAAAATTGAAACCAAAATTATGGGGAACATTTAAATGATATAGATCAAATCTAAAAATTTAAACACAATCAAACGGTCGGATTGATCACAGGAAATTCAGAAACTTCACTCTATAGATAGAAAGAAAAATCCATAATTGGGGCTCTTGTTATTTTAGTTGAAAAACATGTCAAATGAAGTCTAAAAATAGAAATATAAAATTCTGGTACATATTTGAAAGATCTAGATCAAATCTGAAAGGTTTCGTGTAAATCCCAATAGTTCCATTGATCGCAGGAAAATCGCCAAATTGACTGCACAAATAAGAAGAAAACCAGAATTAAAAGTTTCTAATATTTCAATTAAATACTCCATCAATTTGAGTCCAATTATCTAACTAAAAAATTTTGGTGAAAGTATATCAGGCCCAGATCAAATTAGGAAGTTTTATGAAAATCCAACGAAGGGATTAATCGCAGAGAAATCAACAAATTTGTTGTGCAAATTGAACTAAAAAGTGCTTGGAATTGACTAAGTATTGAAAATTGGGAATTTTGACCTAATTGACTAGATTTTGACCAAATTAACCCAAATTGACCAATTTTGACTAGGTTGATCGAGTTTGACTAAGTTTGATTAAGTTTGACCTATTGACCAGGTTTGACCGATTCGAATTTGAATTGTCTAAGACCGATTAAGAATAGTAGGACCACAATTAAGCAATGTTTCATGAAGAACTAAAATTGGGTCTAAAATAATGCAGATTTGAGCGTAGATCCGAGGATTGGGCCGAGTGTTGAGGGGACATCGGTGCACGAGACTTGAGGTGAGTAGTTTAATTCAGTTGTTATCTTAACTGTATTCCTTACATGAAAAATGATTGAAATTGTCATCGATTGAATGGTTTCTCGTGTTGAGCTACAATGATTGATTTGAAATATATGTAGTTGTACACCAATAGTAAGACCATAGGCTCGAGGTCCGATCATAGTGTCAGGGTACACAATGTGATTAGATTAGGCTCGAGGTCCGAACATCGGGGTCAGGGCATATGATCGGTGTGCCTAGCCTAAGACCCGTTCGAGCACGACACTTCAAGATCGAGCGCAGGGTTAGGGTGTTCTATGAACGCGCTTAACCTTTGACCCGCTTGAGTGGTTGGTACGCTTGACTCATAACCCGCTCAAGCGATGACCACAGGGTTGTATTTGATGATTTGAACCCTAGTCTTGATATAGTTTTGAGCTGCATGTATTTAAACTATTCTTCTTCAAATTGTTGCACTGTTTATAACTACTTTTATAACATACCATGATTATTGAGAAATTGTTTCACCGTTACTATTCATGAATTCATGCACTGTTTTTGTAATACGGGTTACTTTGACACACTAGTTTTACCACTCACTAAGCCACGTTGACTTTTAGGCTCACTACTCTACTAACATTTTAGGTTCTGCAGCGGCCGATAGAGGGAAAGGCGTGACGATAGCCTAGTCTTGGGGTGGTCCTCTGTTTCTTTTTTTTTTCTATCTAAGTTCGGTGACATTTTGTATGTCTATAATGGTTTAATGGTCAAATTGTACTTTTGGGACATGTAATATATAATATTTTGTTGCTTTCGCACCTTACAGTATGAACATTTGAATTACTCTGATGTCATTTGTCATAGAAATTGGAATGTAAGGGCTAAATAATAATTGGGCGAACTCGACTCGATGAGTGAGTCTGTTGAGTCACTGTGCCGGTCAGGCCATGTTCGGCCTAGGGAAGGTGTCCCAAAAGACTTGGTATCAGAGCCCGAGTTTCAAAAAAACTAAAGAACATTGATAAGCGAAGGGCCTAGGTGACATCAGAGTGAATGCAAAAGTAAACAAATGTCGGGACCCCTTCCCAAAGCCAAGGGTGACCCGACCAGCACAGCGGCCTGACGAACCCTCTCACCAAGACGAGTTCGCCCAACCGCTGTTAAGCCCTTTTTTGCAAATCTCATGCGATGGGACGATATCAGAATAATTAGAATCATTAAAACCAAAGTAAGCAATAATTCAAACGAAAGCATTTCATTTACATAAGTTTGTCCAAAATATATGCTTAATCGTTTAGAATAGTACAACAATGACCAACCTCAAGGAAAATGATAAAACCAAAAAGAAACTAGGACAGGAATCGTCAGGAAATCAGGCAATCACTACGCCTTTTCCCTTGTCCGCCACTGAAGAACCTGAAATGGTAATAGAGTAGTGAGCCTAAAATCCACGTGGCTCAGTG
>JAJIYU010000535.1:0-48462 GCA_030144865.1 Tinospora cordifolia
CTACCCTTTGCAAGAGATAGATTGGTTGAGTGTTATTTTTGGATGCTGGGCACCTACTCTGAAACTGAATATTCTTTATCAAGAGTGTTCAGTACAAAAATAGTAGTCTTTGTCTCGGTAATTGACGACATATATGATGTTTATGGTACACTAGAAGAGCTGCAACTCTTTACTGATGCAATCGAAAGGTTTCTTACGTACACTTGCCTTTTCATTTCCTTCTTGATTAATCTAGTTATGCTATGATTCTGTCGATGGTTTAGGTTCCATAGCTTCTAATTCATCGCACGTGTCTCATCACTAAAGAATTGCTTATATAATTTCAGGTGGGATGCTAAAAATATCCTCCAACTTCCAGAATATATGAAAATATGCCATCTAGCATTGTTGGATATCTACGATGAAATGGAAGAGAAAATGACGAAAGAACCAGCCTCTTACCATCAGTTGTATTATGCCAAGGAAATGGTATGTGATCTCACACAAATTCGTTTATACCCAGTTTCTTAATTTCAAAGAAGATCAAAGTTCCTGATGTGTATGATGGTTATAATGACAGATGAAAGATTTAGCTCGATCTTATTTGGTAGAGGCCAAATGGTTTCACCAAGGATATGTACCAAAACTGGAGGAATATATAGAAAATTCTTATGCATCGTCAACATACTACGTGTTGTGTACTACAAGTCTTGTAGGTTTAGGAAAGATTATTACAAAGGAGGCTTTGGAATGGATGATTAATGAGTCTAAGGCTCTTAAATCATCATCTTTAATTGCTCGTCTAGCTAATGATATCGTGTCCCATAAGGTATATGCATAGATTGTTCCAAATAAACTCTGCTTTGATGATTTAATTTGTCAATTTATTAATTTTATTTTATTTTATTTTAAAGTTTGAACAAGAGAGGGGACACGTTGCTTCAGCTGTTGAGTGCTACATGAAGGAATACAATGTAACAGAAGAAGCAGCAAATGATGCACTTAAGGAAATGATAGAGGAGGCATGGAAGGATGTCAATGAAGAGTGCTTCACACGCAGCAATAAAGCTCCAATGCTGCTACTAAACTATATAATGAACCTTACTCGTATGCTCTACGTGGTATACAAGTATGAAGACACTTATACTCATAACAACACAGATATGAAAGAACGGGTGGCATTGGTGCTGGTAGATCCTGCAGTTCCATGACTATGATTGAGGAGGCTCAATTCTATTCAGAAGTATTGCGCAATTAGTTGTTAATTTAGAAGTGTTACGCATCAATAAAATATTTGCTAAAGTGATGAATAAGGAAACGTGTGGGATATCTTGTGTCTACTCCTTGATTGTGTGTGAAAGTGAATAAGGAAATTAATGAGTGGGACTCCTTATATGGATGAGAGAGGGAGGGTTCAGCGTGCAATGTGAGGTCTTCTTTTGTCTTAATTAATTCATTGGTTGATTGTTGTTATACTGGAAATTTGCGTGTGGATATTTCTTCTTAATTTTGGTAGTTGGAAATCCAAGGCAACAAATAATCTATTTGCAGACCATATATATATATATAGACTATGATATACAAATATATTTGATGTCACTAAAACTATCACTTTGCTATGTTAGGCAGCAGATCAAATGTTTGATGTTTGTATTAAATATAAAATATATTCTTATAAAAAATTGAAAATGTTTTTATATATACAATATCAAATTATTTTTATTGAAAATAATAAAATTGTTTTAACCAAAAAGAAGTAAGTTTTTATCAAATAAAATTAAGTATGATGATGTTACTAAGTTAAAAGCTTAAAGAATGATCAAAGGTGAATATCATAAATTGCATTAGATTTTTTTTTTTTTCTATTGAAATTTGCGTAAAATGAGCCAAGCTTGGGTTTTATTAGAAAACCCTAATCTTCCCGTTACAAGGTATTCAGACAAGCATTAAAAAAAATGTTGAATCAAACTAAGCATGAGCACACTAAACAGACCCCAACATGACACCCTATTTACATAGCTACAAAGGACTTGTTCCTACTTCTACCCTAGGGATTTTCACTTGTGAGATCTTTAAGACATCTTGTATAAGTTCTTCCAAATCTATTTCATCAATATTGCCTATAACAAATTGTGAAACATATGAATTCAAACTAAGATTGAAAATACAAAGAATAGCCAAACATTAAAGTTAAAAAAAATTAAAAAACAAAAAAAAACAATCTTATTGTGTTAGCCAAAAAAAAAAAAAAAACAATCTTGTTAAGAAAAAGAATGCATTAAGCATTAAATTTAGTAACATAGGTTTTACTCCACCAAATTGCTTATATAATAAGTTGACTGTAATCTTTCATTACAAGAAATGACAATGTAAGTGTTTGGGTTATTTGTTTATTTTCTTCTTCTTATCTAATTCTCTCCTCCAATTGTTTATGGAACTTTGCACATCAAATTTCTGAAACAGTATAAGAGACTTGATAGTTCATTACTTTACCAAAACCTAGTGGTCGAGCCTACAAGTTTCTAAATTATTGAAACCTTTAAGCTACTAGAGGGAGGGAAAAAGAACAAAAGATTGATCACATTTAAGCCCGTTATTTGACATATAACATATATGGAAGTTTCCATCCAAAGTATGACACGTAGAGCAATTCCAATATTTTCCAAGACGTACTTGAGGATTATGGAAAAGAGTAACAAAAGGATGTTTTACTAAAGAAACATTGGCAAATAAGCGCAAGTATATGTTCTATCTCTAAGAATGTGGGGAATACCTCACAATCTCACAGATGTTGAACAATGAGAGAGTGTGTGTTGTCGTGCTGGTTAACAGAGTGTTGGAGAGAGAGAGAGAGAGAGAGAGAGAGAGAGAGAGAAAGAGAGAGAGAGAGAGAGATATTTATGGCGAAATCACGAAGAAGGGGTGTCGCCAAATCATGAAGAAGGCATGAACAGAGAAATTTAGGCTGATCTTGAAGAAACTTGAAGGTGTGATTTGTAAAGGTGAGATCGTGAAAGAACCAGACTGCCAAAGACATGATTCGCAAAGGTAACACGGTGAGAGATTTAGGGCAAGTTGAACTTAGGGGTGGCAATTTGTGACACGACACGATAACCCGACCCGAACACGATACGAAGTTAATGGGTTTGGGTCTAAATGGGTCGGACACGATTAAAAACGGGTCATAAACAGGTTAACCTGTTAAACCCAAAACTAACACGTTTAACACGATTATATATATAAGTTAATCTATCTAAGATTAATATATTTAGTAATAAATTAAAAATAGTTTTTTAATTTAATTTTTAATCATTACATTTATATTTTACCTTTAATTAATATTTTTTTAAAAAATATTTTTTAAAATTTAGCTTTAAGTTATTTAATATATTCTTTTGTTAAGAAAATTAATAATACATATTATATCTCTTTTTAATTTTAACAAAAATATTACACTCAAATAAAGATCATAAAAAATAATTTAATTTTTTAAATCTAAAAAATTTATAAAAATATTAAATTATTTTTTAATATAATTTTTTATTTTTTTAGTATGTCTTAAAAATAATATATGCTAAACATTTTTCTCTATTATTTTTATTTTTATTAATGTTGTCTCTCAAATACAGAAAAATTTTAATTTTGTTTTTTAAATTTTATCACTTAAAACATTTAATCTATGCCCTAAAAGCTAAAGTTGCCCTAAAATCAGTAAATCCCTACATTTTTGTCACTGTTCGTGTTCCTCTGTTCACTGTTATTCGATTCCTCTTCTTCACCGGCTCACAGTCGCCGCTTTGGCTCCAGCTCTCCATCACTGCTCTGTTCCTCTTCTTTACTGGCTCACAGTCACGGCTCCAGGCTCCAGCTCTCCATCACCACTCCAGCTCTCCGTCACCGGCCTCTCTCCATCACCGCTCCAGCTCACTAGTCTTGATCTCATCACTTTTTCTGTTCTTTTTCTTCGTCGGCTCACAGTCACCATTCCAACTCTGTCACCGGTCTCTCTCACTCTCACGATCTCATCACCGGTTCTTCTTCTTCTGTTCTTCTTCACAAGCCCATAGTCACCTATCTCTCTCACTCTCACGATCTCTCTCACTCCAGCTCTGTCACCGGTCTCTCTCACTCTCACGATCGTTCTTCTTCTTCTGTTCTTCTTCACCAGCTCACAGTCAGCGATCTCTCTCACTCTCACTCTCACGATCTTATCACCGGTTCTTCTTCCTCTGTTTTTCTTCTTCACCGGCTCTCACTCTCACGATCTCATCACCGGTTCTTCTTATTATGTTCTTCTTCTTCACCAGCTCACAGTGACTGTCTCTCTCACTCTCACGTTCTCATCACAGTCACTGGCTCAACCTTCGTTGTTCAACTTGCACTAAATAAGTCACTGTTCTTCTTCTTCACCGGCACGAACAATCTGTTTCCAGGGCTCTATTTTGCCCTAAATTTTTTTTCTCTCTCTCTCTCTCTCTCTCTCTCTCTCCAACACTTGCCCTAAACATCTTTCTCTCTCTGGTTCTCTCTGTTTCCAACACTTTGACTGCACACACTTTCTCATTGTTCAACATCTGCGAGACAGCAAGGTATTCTCCCTTTTCGTAGAGATAAAACATATACTTTGTACTTGTTTGCTAATATTTGCTAATGTTTCAATAGAAGAACTTATGTTTTATTTTCTAAGACTGTTTTTAACAAGGATTTTTTTGTATAGATATGACTGCTAAATTGAATTTAAATTAAATTAATAGGTTGATAGCATATGAGATTTGTCTAACTTTAAATTATTTCGATTGCTATGTATAGATGGATACCAACAATGTTAATATACATGAGCTTGAAGCCAACAACATTGATATAGATTTTGATATTGAATTTGGAGACAATATCAAAGATAGTAGCAGCGGACCTAACCCAAAGCGTAAGAGGAAGCAAACTTCCGATGTGTGGAGACATTTTGAATTGCTTCCATTGGGTCCTAATGGCAAACGAAAAGCGAGGTGAAAATTTTGTAATGTGGAATACTTTGCTGATAGCAAATATGGTACAGGTAATTTGAAACGACATAGTATTTCATGTGTTAGAAGAAGACACCATGACATTAGTCAATTGCTTCTTTCACAAGATAAGAATGTTATTTCTCTTGGTGCATCTAAGTTTGATGCTGACGTATTTCGTGATTTGGTAGCACAACTTGTAGTGTTGCATGATTTGCCTTTTCAATTTGTTGAATATGTGGGTATGAGGAATTTATTATCTTATTTTCATCCAGACATTCAACTTGTGTCACGAAATACTGTGAAGGCTGATATCATTAAGATGTATAAAAAAGAGAGGGATGTTGTAAAGTCTTTGTTAGAGAAAGCTCCTGGGAAAATATTTTTTACTTATGATTTGTGGAGTTCTTTGACTACTAATGGATATTTGTGTTTGACATGTCATTTTATAGATAACAATTGAAAGTTACAAAAAAGAGTTTTAAGTTTTACATATATGCCTCCTACACATATTGGACTAGCATTGTCTGAGAAAATTCACAATTTGTTGTGTGCATGGGGGCTTGAAGATAAGGTTTTTAGTATCACACTAGATAATGCTTCTAGTAATGATGTTTTAGTTGACATGTTGAAAACACAATTGAATCTCAAGTGTTTTCTTGTATGTGATGGTGATCATTTTTGTGCACACATTCTTAACTTGATTGTCCGAGATAGATTGAAAGTACTTGATGCATCAATTTTAAAAGTTCGAGAGAGTATTAAATACATCAAGGGATCTCAAGTACAAAGACAAAAGTTTTTAGAATGTGTTAGCTTGGTATCAAATGAAAATAAAAAAGGATTGTGTCAAGATGTGTCTACAAGATGGAACTCAACTTATCTCATGGTTCAAAGTGCTCTTTATTATCGTCGGGCATTCCAACACTTAGAATTAAGTGATTCAAATTACAAGTATTGTCCTTCAAGAGAAGAATGGGAAAAGTTGGAAAAGTTTAGTTCCTTTCTCAATGTGTTTTATGAATCTACATTGATGTTTTCTAGCACAAAGTATCCTACATCGAATCTGTATTTTGTTGCAGTTTACTTGTGCTATATAAAATTAAGAAAACAAAAAGATGGGGATGATGAATACTTGAGAGCTGTGGCACATAGGATGTGGTTTAAGTTTGAGAAGTATTGGTCTGAATTTTCAGTAACTTTGGCTATAGCATGTGTATTGGATCCTCGTTATAAGTTGAGTTTTGTTAGCTTTGTCTACAACAGAATTTATGGGAAAGATTCTTTTGAATTTCGTCGATTCAAAAGCAAGTTGGAAGCCTTGTTTGAGTGCTACAAGTCAACGACTTCTGTTCAAACTTCAAGTTCTTTACTTAACAATGATGGGGACGTAGCTCGTGGTGGCTGTGATTGTTTTTCTTCAGTACATGAATTGAAGGTAAAAACTCTTGGAGGCTATTTTTTCTATTAATATAATTTTTTTCCTAATATTTCTCTTTGTGAATTATGATTTAGGAATTTGATGACCTATTATCTTAGGAGTTTGAAAGCAACACACAAAAGTTTGAATTGGAGCTTTACTTAGATGAACCCAAAATGGCAAGGAATGTGAGTTTGGATATTCTCTCTTTTTGGAGATCGAATCAATTTCGCTTTCCAGATTTGGCTTCTATGGCTTGAGATATATTGTGCATTCAAGCATCTACTGTTGCTTCTGAATCTGCTTTTAGTGTTGGGGGTCGAGTGCTTGACTAATACCGTGCTTCACTTAAGCTTGAGATAGTATAAGTTATTATTTGCCTTCGAGATTAGATACATGAAGAAAACACAGGTCGCATGTTGTCTTTAATGTTTTACTATTCTTTTTATTTTCAATCTTAAATTTTATTAATGTGTTTCACCATTTGTTATAGGTAACGTTGATGAAATTGATTTAAAAGAACTTATACAACAAGATGTGTTGAAGACAAACACGAGTGAAATTCCCTCATCAACTGAATGCTCAAAAGTTTCAAATTCTATTTACGATTAATACTTTTTTGTAATGATAGACTTGTAGTGTATTTTGTATTAAAAACTGTCTTTTTATAATGCTTGTGGAGGATTATAATTTATAAATACTTTTTTTTGTAATGATAGACTTGTGGAGGATTATAATTTATAACAGGTTATAACTTGTACAAATAGGTTATAACTAGTACAAATAGGTTACAACAATTACAAACAGGTTGTAATATGTTATAATAGGTTATAAACAGGTTAAAATAGATTAAATGGGTTGTAAACATGTTATAGGTTATTTGGGTTAAATGGGTTGTAAACTGGTTAAACAGATTGGTAAATAAGTTATTTAAATAGGTTAAACGGATTGTAAATGGGTTAAATAAACAGGTCGTATTAGGTTAAAGACAACACAAATATGACTTGCTAATTTAATCGTGTTAAACGTGTCATAAACGGCTGACCCGTTTATTAAACGTGTCGTGTTCGGGTTTGTGTATTGTGACACAATTAAAAAAAAGAGTCGTGTTCGGGTTGACATATCATGACACGATTAATAAATGGGTTGACCCGTTTATGACCTGCCGACACGAATTGCCACCCCTAGTTGAACTATGAAGGTCAGACCGTGAGAACCAAAAATGATTCGTGAAGGTGAAAGATTTAAAACAAGTTGAACAGTGAAAGTGGGGCGTGATTTGTGAAGGCGTGATTCTATGAACATGAAACACTAAGAGATTTAGGGTAGGTTAAACTGTGGAGGTGAAACGATAAGAGAACCGTGAAGGTGGGGAGAGTAATTTGTGAAGCGGTGAAGGTGAGATTATGAAGAGCCAAAGACTAATTCATGAAGGAGAAACAGTGAGGGATTTAGTGCAAGTTGAATTGTGGAGCTAAAGGTGAGATCGTGAGAGAGCTAGAGACTAGTGAGAATGTGAAGGTGGGGAGAGTGACTTGTGAAGCGGTGAAGGCGAGACCGTGAAACATAAAGGGAAAATTACATTTCTATGCAGAAAAATCAAAAATATTACAAAAATATTGGTTATATAAAAAATACATGACTAATGAAGATTTAATATCAAAAATACCATATTGTATAAACTACAATATATTATATGAGTATTTATTGCATACTATTTGCATATTATATGAATATTTATTGTATACTATTAGTATATTATTCGTATACAAAAGTTACAGTTGTTAACTTGTTCCATCTGAGGTGTTGTAGAAGCAAAACAATCAACAGAGATTTAGTTGTTGCAATTTGTAAAGACTCGTATTTTTTAACATTAAGTTGATTTCATTTATGAATCAATGAATTATAAATGAAAATATATGATTTTACAGTAATTGTATAAATTAACGAGCGGTATTAAATGGAGATAATAAACAAATAATAATTGAGATGTAAAATAAAATAAATAATGCATTTATTATGGAAGTATAATAGGAAAAAACATAAATGCAAAGTTAGTAAAATAAATAAATAATAATGGTAATAATAATAATAATAATAAAATATAAATAATAATGATAATAATAATAATAATAATAATAATAAATATAAATAATGGGAGTTTATTAGATGATGAAAAAATTTTAATGAATGAAATAAAATTATAAAATATGAAATTACTTAAGCAATTACTATATATATATATATATATATATATAAAAGGATATAAATAATATGAAGATGATGGAGATAATATTAAAATAAATAAATAAATAAATGAGAGATAATCCGGATGAGTCATGAAAGGAGAAAAAGATAAGGCATGTTGACAATTGTTGGTCTTATGGTAGGACCCACCCCAAACCAATGTATATATAAAGAGGTGATTGTTCCTCTTTCTCAAATCACTCTCTTATTCTCTCATTTAAGTCCCTTGCCCACTGTGGAGAGAAAATTATCCAGAGAAGGAGAACGAACAAAGGAAGAAGAAAAGAAAAAGAAAAGGAAAAAGGGAAAGAAAAAGCTACCTTCATTGTAGAAATCTATCATTTTAGTTAAGTTAATCTTACCTCTTTTCAATACAAAATAGCTATAAAGTTACGAATTCAAGTTTTTCTAGTGCAGATTTCAATAGAAGTGTTAGTCTATTGTATAACTCAAAATTAAGGTATATTTTTACTAAAAGTAAAACTACACAATATGTATATCATTGTGTTCATATCAACGAGTAGAACATAGATATATAGTTTACTTGTGTAGGCCCTAAAAATTTGTATAGTAATTGAAAGCCAACACATAGGGAGTATACATATTGACACTAAAATTTTATTCAATGGGTACTAAAATGTCCAAAATGAAATTCTGGACTCAATAATACTAAAAATGAGAATTTTTGAAGATCAATCGATACATTAAATTTGTATTTATGCAATTTGAGGATTAATAAAATGTATGTATATATATATATATATATATATAAGGTTATATAATATTAAACAATAGGAAATGTTATATAATATTACATATACAATATTGTATAACATTATGAAATACTTATCCAAAAAAATACATAACATACAAAATAATTAAATTTTTTCTATTTATTGTATTGAACCACCAAAGTTATGGAAAGGTTGATGAATGTATTCCAAAAGTGAGACACATGTCAAAGGTGTAAGTTTTTGATATTTGGGTCGATATTAGAGGCTTAATTGCACCATTTGATCTTGTTGATCCGTTTGACCCCATCAATCATCCAAGTCAATGAATGTTAGCCTTAATTAGAGTTGATTATATTTACCAAATCAACAAATTTACCACAATTGACCAAGTCAATCCTTTGATTAACCAAAGACCATAAAGTTAGATTTGAGCCAAGTTTTATGTAGATATTAAGAAAACCACATTGATCACGCAGGATCAATTGTTTGTTAGGACGCAACAGGTCACGAGAGGAGCACCGGGATCTAAGCATCCTTGTGAGTAGTGTTTTCTAATTTATTACTTAAACTTGTTATTCTACCCATAAATGAAATGTTATTACATATTACAATGCATTTACAATCTTTAAATGGGTTTTAAATAAAAATGTGCGCAGAATCTCAAGGTCCGATGGTATAGTTTGGGGTATTGGATGTAGTTGAGCTTTGAGGATCGGATGTCGCTGCACCTGGAGTCTCATTCTGTGTGGGTTCTCAATTGGCCCACTCACTGAGGATCAGAGGCTGCCATAAATGAGGTATGTGCTGGCGAATCCTTATGATGTTGTGTAAGAATAAGCCTAACTATTTGGTAAGCTCGCTCAATGAGATTTATTATGCCTTGGAGGGTAATGAGAGCCTCGGCATATGTTTTTATCATTAAAATTGTTTTCAAAATGGAAGGTACACGACTGCATTGTGAATTTAAAATCATTAATCGTTACATTTACTCGCATAATATTACTGTTCATGCATACATGACGTTGTTTTTAAAAAATTCATGTTTTATGTTATCGATTAGACTACATTATTCACTGAGTCGTTGTAGACAAATTGGTTTACTACTAATAGTTACATAATAGATTAACATTATTATGGGTTGTTTATATGCATTTTATAAAAGTTTAGTAAGAAATCAAATACATTTGTGCATGATTAGTGGCATGAGCATTCATGATAGAAATTATATGTTTTATTGCGTTTGAGCATTGTTAAGCATTGTTTACAACATTTCTATGAGAAAATGATGTCTGGGAAAGGTTCTTTAGTGTTTGTGCAGGACTGAAACAATGCTTGGAGAGAATCACAACACAAAGAGGCAAAGAAAAGCTAAAATCAAAGTAAAGCAACCAATTACCATGGTACATGAACTGAAGACCTGGGTAGTTGAAGAAAAACCAGAAAAATGCATAAGAACATATCACGTTAGTTACCACAGTAATCAAACTAGTGACCACAGTAACTAGAACCTGCATATTGTGAAGAAAAAGATAATCGTCCCGTAACCGCGGTTCACAAAATGCCAAAAATCTGTGTTTTTAACTAGGGATGAGGATGACCGCGGTAATGTAATTAATTAATTAATTTCTAATTTTATTTAGGGTTTGTAAGTTTTTAATATAAACAGGAAAGTAGATTAGGGTAAAAACATTCTGGACTTTGAAAGTTAGTTGATTTTGATGGCTGAACAGAGAAAAAGAAGAAGAACAACAAAGGATTGAAGATCAAGCATTAAGTTTTGAGTATGTTACCTTTTATTCATTATTCTTTGATGTTTGAACTTATTACAATGTCAAGCTAGTTAATCTCTAAGTCTAGGATGTAAATTTCTGATGTAGGATCCTGAGATTTCATATTCCAATTAATTGATTTGATGCATTGTTTTATATTCAATGTGTTTAATGTTTAATGTTTACTGGCCATGAACATTATGATCTCAAACTATTAAACTAACTCGGAAGAGAGACTTAATGGTTAGAATATCATAATATAGACCTAGATTAGTTGATTGACCAAAAGGTTGTCGACTGTTTAGATGGTTGCACATGATTACTGTTCACAAGGCATTAGGTTGTTAATTGTGCACATCGGAAGAGGTTATTAGGAAACAAGACTAATAGGTGTTGGGGTGCCTCAAGAGAGGGCCTTGATGATAAGTGCTAGAACCTACAATACTAGGAGTTTAGTTAATTGGAATAGAAATTGAAGGTGAGAATAAAAGAATTTACTATCCATAATAATTATTCAACATAGTTTTTGAAACATATTTTTATTGCTTTCAATAGTTTTTAATTCGAATTCGGATTCAAACAAATCAAATTCTATTAGAAGCCTTAATGAAGTGAATGCTAACATTAGATTAGGATTTGAGATAGTTGACTAAATTTTGTTCCATGAGGACAATACCCAGTCTCTACCGGTTATTATTATTGCGATCTCATACACTTGCGAGGTTGTCAACAAGTTTTTGACGTTGTTGCCGGTAAATGGGTTAACTATCTTAAAACCAATTGAACTTGGTTTAGTTTTAATTAAGGCAAAATTTTTACTTTTTATTTTTGTGTCAATTGCTTATATTTTCTTTTAACTTCATTGAATACACTTGCTCTTGTGTTTTCTTGTGGTGTTTCAAGGTTGCATGAGTAGAGATCCTTGTGAAGTATATGACCCAAATTTGTTCAAGACCATAAATCAAATTTGGTTGGAAGCCAAAGGACGAGTATTAACTATGGCTAACAGTGGAACTTCTGGTGTGGGGAACAATGGAAATGCACCATTACGGGATTTCTTCAAACCCATTCTGAACAACAATTACTCCAGCATAGCTAGGACACCGATAAATGCAAACAACTTTGAGCCAAAGCCCTCCCTAATTACAATGGTGCAGAAGTAGCAGTTTGGGGGTTTAGCAATAGAAGATCCTATGGCTTACCTCAATTCTATTGTGGAGATCTGTGATACAGTCAAGATGAACGGGGTAATCGAAGACCAGTTAAGGCTGGGGATTTTCCCTTTCTCTCTAATGAACAGAGCTAGACTTGGCTACAGACATTGCTTCCAAGAAGCATTACAACATGGGAGGAAAAGGGTCAGAAATGCTTCCAAAAATATTTCGCTCCCACTAAAGTGCATCAATTGTGGGGTGAAATCGTTCCTTCAAGCAACTCGAGTTCGAATATGAAGCTTGGAAAAGGTTCAAGGACCTATTAAAGCGATGCCCACAGCACGGATATCTCCCTTGGCTTCAAATTCAAATGTTCTATAGTGGAATCACTCCACCTACTAGAACCTTAGTAGATTTTGCAACCGGAGGTTCGTTGATGGGAAAGTCGACTACTGATGCCACCCAACTCATTGATGACATGGCAACAAATGCATATGGTCATGGTACCAAAAGAGAAATAGCCAAAAGGGTGGGAATTCATGAGGTTGACAACATAAATGCTTTACATGCTTAAATTGCCACCATGACTCATAGATTGAACCTAGTAGAAGAAAAGAGCAATAGTGGGCATTATTAGAATCAGCCAAATCAGCAAGTTTAGTCAATTGCAGAAGCCAACAAAGCATCTTATTCTAGAGAAGCTTTTATTGAGCAACTGAACGCTATGAACAAATTTAGTGGGCACCAAGGTCCATTTGGGGGATACAATGTTCCAATGTACTATCATCCAGAAGTTAGAAATCATGAAAACTTTTCTTATGGAAATACTAGAAATGTTCAACAACATCCTCCAGGATTTGTGTCACAACAGCCCCTACAAGATAAGAATTTGTTCTTAGAAAACAAGCTTAATGAAATGATGAATATGCACTCAAGATTCTTCAAGGAACTGAAGGGAGAGTGGACAAAAATGATAGTAGAGTCTCTGGTATTGAGATTCAAATTAGAAGCATGAATGTCACAGTTAAGAGTTTAGAAACTCAAGTGGGACAGTTAGCAAAGATAATGTCAAATCAGCAGCGCAATTCCTTCCCTAGTAACACTCAAGTAAACCTCAAGGAGAGTTACAAAGCAGTGATGACAAGAAGTGAGAAAGAGGTAGCAAGTCCACCTCATCCAGTCAATCCATCTGCTAAAGCTGAAGATACTAACAGTTTTGAAAAGGAAGCTCCAAGTCCACCAGTTGTACAGCCTGAGGTACTACAGAAATCACGAGGGAAACCTAAGGGGATCACTATTCAGGGGGGCAAAATTCTTGAACCTCCACTATTGCCATTTCCCCAAAGGTTTCAGAAGAAGAAGTTGGATGATCAATTTGCTAAGTTTCTGGAAATGTTCAAGAAGATCCCTATCAACATGCCCTTTGCAAAAGCTCTTTAGCAAATACCCAACTGTGCAAAATTTATGAAGGAGATCATGTCCAAGAAGAAAAAGCTAGAAGACTTCAAAATTATGAAGCAAACAGAAGAAATTAGTGCAATCCTTCAGAATAAATTTTTTCAAAAGTTAAAAGATTCAGGAAGCTTCACCATACACTCTAACATTGGGTCTAAAGTCTTTGAGAAGGCACTCTATAATTTGGGGGCAAACATAAATCTTATGCCTATGTCAGTGTGCAAGAGGTTGGGTCTGTCAGATATCAAACCCACCACAGTTACTCTTCAGCTAGCAGACAAATCTCTAACATATCCAAGGGGCACAATTGAAGATGTCTTGGTCACGGTGGATGAATTCATTTTTCCTATTGACTTTGTGGTTTTGGACATGGAAGAAAATGGTGAGATTCCATTGATCCTTGGGAGATTATTCCTAGCTACAGGCCATACACTGATAAATGCACATAAAGGCGAGCTCACTTTGGGGGTGAATGAAGAAAAAGTGGTTTTCAACCTCTACAAGGCTATGCACTACCCAAGTGATCTACATGAATGCAAGAGAATTGAAGTTATCAATTCTTGCATTGTTGAAGTCGTAGATGAATTTAGCTCCTAAGATGACTTGGTTGGGTGTATCACTCGTTCAATTTCTTGTCCCCAACCCATGATTGAATATGAGAAGCTACGGTGGAGTTGAGTGAACTGAAGGAATAAAGCACTGTATCCACGTCCAGCAAACAACATTAAACATAGCGCTGAGTGAGAGGCAACCCACTATTCATTTTTATTTTCATACTTATTTCGTTTGTGATTTTTAATTTTTTTTTAGGATGCATATTAATGTATGTTTTTTATTCTTTCAATTCCTATATCTTTGGTGTTTAGGACTTAGTTAAAAAAAAAATTAAATGTCATATGCATTCTGGTGACCGCGGTCACCAAAACTAGTGCTAGGAATAGCATTCTGGTAACCACGATCACCAGATGGCACAGTGAAGAGATCATTTTGGTGACCGCGATCACCAGAACAGTACTAGGAATTGCATTCCAGTGACTATGGTCACCAGAATACCATTAGCCATGAACTGGGGCTACTGCAGTCTGTGTACCACGATAACCCGAACAACTATTTTCTCTTTTTTCATGCAATTACCGCGGTCAACCAAGCAGTGACCACAGTAATTGCGTCTTTTAAATGAAAAATTGCGGTCATTTGTGTCATTCTCACCATATTTTTCTCTAGATCTCTCTGCATTCCAAGTGTTTCTTTGAGCATTTCTTCATTTCCAAGCAACAATGTAAGTTCTTTTATTTTATTTTAGGTTATTTCAATTCTTTAATCTTGCATTTAGAATTGTTTCATGCATTATATATCATTTTATTCAAGTTCTTCAAGTTATTCTTCATTCATCTTTTCTATGGCTCATTTCTAGGAATTTTGCATTGATGCAAGCCTAAACTTACTATGATTGATGCAATGTTACTCTTTACTTCTTCTATTCTAATGACTAAATGGTTTTTGATGTGCATATAGTATTGAACAGAGTATACAGGAATATTTGCAATACCCTATTTGTTATTGATTGTCTGATAGTAGTTTAGGCTATATTTGGATGTTAGACTAGTTTTATTGCTACAAAAGCATATTATCATTGATTCTTTGAGTAACTAATCTACTATGAAAATTGCTTGCTATTGTTCTTTCTATTGCTTTGTTTAAATGCTCTGTTATTTATTTAGTGATAGAAGTTTTTCGTGCCTATTGACATTATTTGCAAGCCACCTAGAATGAAGCATCCTGAATCAAAGGGGAAACAAGCCCTACCCCCACCTGTCCTTGACGATAGACATCACTTCAGGTCTGTTGTAGCCAAGCAGTGGTACAATATTATCAGAGGGAGCCGCCATTTGATTCTAGGGAGCCACCATTTGATTCTAGAGAAGGAAATCATGTTGATACAGGAGGAGTGCTACCTAGGGATTGATGTTGTTGTTGTTACCCGTCATTGGGAAAGGCTCCTCTGTGCCCCTTCTGCTACTGTTATAGCATTGGTACAGGAGTTCTATGCTAATGCTACAGAGATGGATGGTTCAGCAGTCTGGGTCTGCGACAAGTGGGTTGACTTCAGTGCTGTGGCGATCAACGAGTTTTACGAGCTACCAGCTGATTCTCCTAAGGAATATTATGCCCTTCTACCTCAGTTTGATGCGGAGGACGTGCTGAGGACACTTTGTATAGAGGGAGATTCCTGGTCTTGTTACAATGACAAGCTAGTGAGCTTAGTCAAGAGCACCTTCCGCACAATAGCAAAGGTTTGGTTATACCTTGTTTGTGCTAACCTTCTTCCCTCTCTAGCTATTAACAGGGTCACTATAGAGAGGTCAATTTCAGTCTACTACATCATGAAGGGGCTCCCAGTCAACATTGGCTCCATTCTTTCTGGCTCCATTCGATTAGCCATTGACAAGACTAATACAGGTCTGCCCCACCCTACTTTGATCACTGAGTTGTGCAGAAGGGCAGGGGTAGTCTGAGAGAGGAGTGAGCCCCTATTGAAGATGAAGAATTACATAGTTGTGAAGATGCTCATTACAAATCCTGCCAAGAAAAGGAAGGCTACTGCAGAGTCTTCAAAGCATCCAGTTGATCCTTCCCCAATTATTACAGATCCTACTCCATCTACTGCAACCCCACCTTCATCATCCACTACTGCAGCACCTTCTTCATCTACTCCTCAGCCCCTTGATCTGCATGATGTCATGCATTGCCTAGCCTGCATCACATAGTGGTTACACAGCGATAACCTGGCTAAGGAGCAGACTAACCCTACTCCCCCCTACTTCATGCCATACTTGGATATGATGTGTTGTGCACCTCCAGTGCCTCCTGCTCCACCAACTGATGACGCTAATGATGATGATGATGATGACCATGATGGAGGTGATGATAATGACTTCATCACAAAGGCTGAAGTTTCTGGAGATGATTTCTGATTTATTTTTTCTTTTGGACTGTATTTTTGTTCATTTTTCTTTGCATTTGTATACATGTCTGATGTGTTTGACTCTTTCCGTTAATAATCTGTTTGCCTAAATCTTTTATGAACTCCAAACTAACTCTTCTACCTTTTTGTATGCATGTCTTTGATGTTTGCTCTCCCATTTGTGTGCGTCAGTGTGGTCTTGAGGACAAGGCACTATTCAAATTTGGAGGTGTGAATCATTTCAAATCTCTTCAACATGTTAGGTTTAGTTTTCCTTTTTATTTCATGTCTATTTTTTTTAATTTGTTTTGTCTTGCATGTTTTAGGAACATATAGTATGAGCCAATTAAGCTAGATTCATAGCATAATGATTGAAACCTTCACTGAATGACCAATGACATTTGAAGTTCCTATAGAACAATGAAACAAAGAACTAGTGCATGCTCAAATAGTCTGTGTTCTTGGTTTATCTGAAATTTAACTTTGATGGAATCCTGTAGTCTTAGGTAGATTGAGAATCTGAAACTGAAAAAGTAAAAAGTCGAAGCCAAAGTATAAATAGAATAAATTTCCCATAGGCCCTTGAAATAATCAAATCTATCTTGAAAATTACTTAAGAAGAACTTTAAAAAGGAAATGACGTAGGCCATAATTGTTTAAGCCATGGCCTAAAGGCCAATCCTAGACATACTCACCATCTGTAGCCAATTTTGAGCCTTATAGCCTATTTTCTTGTTATGAACCCAAACATCATATAAATCAATTATCCTTTTATGAATTGCACCTATTTATGTACACTCATGGTTTAATATTGCCCATTGGAGATGTAAAAGAAGGAAGGAATGCTGGTAGTGCAGTACATGCGCCACCAGTTTAATTTTGATGTATTAGCATTGTTTTTTTAAAAAAAGAGAAATAAAAAGAGAATTATATTTGTTTCAGTACTATCATTGAAAGCTAAATTGTTTACTTTTGCAAAAGTGTCTGTATATGAGTACATATTATACTACTTGTGATGAAATAAATTTGGGGCAGCTATGAAAACAAGATTATGGAAAAGAGTGAAGCAAATATGAAATTATTTCAGAAAGAATAAAGCTACATTGAATAAAAGAGGTTATTATTTTGAGTGTACATTTGAGTCAGAATAAATATCATATTATACTTGTACCCTGAGCCAGGCCATATTAAAACATAAAGAAAAGACCACTGATCTTGACTATAGCCTGAATTGAGTAGATGATTGACAGAGGAGAGCATTGAGAGGATTTGTGTACTCAAGTATTAGGAAAGGATGTCTATAAGTAGAATGGCAACTGCAAATTACTTTCAAAGTCTAGGATTATTGAGATACTGACAGATGAGAGAGTGAAATTAAAGAAGAATAGAGGACGAGTTGAAAATCTAGACAACCTGGGCGACTTTAGGGAAATATTAATGAATTGCAAACTATAGGGATGAATGATCGAGGTAACAATGATGAGTGAAAAGGAATTCAACTGTACATGGTATGACATATACATTTAGACTTTGAGTCATTGTTCGAGGACGAACAATAGTTTAAGTTTGGGGGTATTTGTTAGTTACATAATAGATTAACATTATTATGGGTTGTTTATATGCATTTTATAGAAGTTTAGTAGGAAATCAAATGCATTTGTGCATGATTAGTGGCATGAACATTCATGATAGAAATACATGTTTTATTGCATTTGAGCATTGTTTACAGCATTTCTATGAGAAAATGATGTCTGGGGAAGGTTCTTTAGTGTTTGTGCAGGACTAAAACGAAGCTTAGAGAGAATTACAACACAGAGAGGCACAAAAAAGCTAAAATAAAAGAAAAACAACCAATGATTGCGGTACGTGAACTGAAGACCGAGGTAGTTGGAGAAAAACCAGAAAAATGCAGAAGAACATATCACATTGGTTATCGCGGTAATCGGACTAGTGACCACGGAAACCAGAACCTGCATGTTGTGAAGAAAAAGATGACCGTCCAGTGACCGCGGTTTACAGAATGCCAAAAATCTGTGTTTTCAACTAGGGACGAGGATGACCAAGTTTTGAGTATGTTACCTTGTATTCATTATTCTTTGATGTTTGAACTTATTATAATGTCAGGCTAGTTAATCTTTAAGTCTTGGATGTAAATTTCTGATGTAGGATCTCAAACTATTAAACGAACTCGAAGGAGAGGATTAATGGTTAGAACATCATAATATAGACCTAGATTAGTTGATTGACCAAAAGGTTGTTGACTGTTTAGGGGGTTGCATGTGATTACCTTTTACAAGACATTAGGTTGTTAACTATGCGCCTCAGAAGAGAGTAGTAGGAAACAAGACTAATAATAGGTGTTGGGGTGCCTCGGGAGAGGGCCTTGATGATAATTGCTAGAACCTACAATAATAGGAGTTTAGTTAATTGGTATAGAAATTGAAGGTGAGAACAAAAGAATTTACTATCTTAGATAATCATTCAACATAGTTTTTAAAATAGATTTTTATTGCTTTCAATAGTTTTTTATTCTAATTCAGATTCAAACAAATCAAACTCTATTACGAGCCTTAATCAAGTGAATGCTAACATTAGATTGGGATTTGAGATAGTTGACTAAATTGTATTCCCTGACGACGATACCCGGTCTCTACCGGTTATTACTGTTGCGATCTCGTACACTTGTGGGGTTGTCAACAACAACTCTAACATTTCAGGTTCTTCTTCTGCAGACAAAGGCAAAAAGGTGGTTATAGCATAATACTACATTCTCAATTTATTTTGCTAGGTTTTCTATGCAGTTCACTACTTTTTGAGAGTTAGTATGATGTAGAGGGTTAAAGAAACCATTGCAAATATTTTGACTTGGACATGTCCGCTACTGCTACATTTAGAGAACTGTGTATAATTTACTTTTGTTTATATTTATTTTCAGCTGCATTTCTATGTCTTAGTTACTTCTGCATCTCTTATGATTACTTTGATAATCTTATGTATGAAGTGTGTTGAAAGAGGCTTGACAATGTCCTAACGAGCTTGGTTTGGGAATGGGTTTGTTAGAATACTGTCAGTTGGTTCGTTTTTTTCCATAGGGAAGGGGTCCCGACGATGTTGGTATTAGAGCCGAGGTTTTTCAATTAAGGAATAATACTTGTTGTTAACCTAGGGAGCCTTTAGGAAAGCCTTAGGAACGACTTAGAGTAGCATAGCAGAATTATGGACCAAAAAAAAAACTTTCTAACTTTTGATTGACAGGATGAGGAACCAAGTAAGAGTGGCCGTATCATGAGGGGAATTGGACTTTCATTGGAAGTTAGTGAGTTTTTAAAACTTAAAGAATTTCAACTTCGTGGATTAAACTACTGCTTAGAAATAGTCATCTTAATGTGTAGTTATCCCTTGTTATAAGTACTTAAAGTTATGGTTTGCTTAATCTTGGAAATAACGAAAACTTGATATTTTATGCAGACCACGATGCCTCCACGACATGGGAGACCACGTAGGATCCCAGAGTTGGTGCCACCACCATCAGTTCCAATTCTACTCGAGCAGGACGCCACACAAAGGCTCAAAGCTATAATCAGGGAGTCTACTAAGGCTACTTAAGCCCAAACAACCTTATTAAGAGAGAAACTTGATAGGATTGAGGCTGAGAGATAGAGGGTTGAACCAGTAGCATTCTCTGCACTAGTTGTATCTGAGATCTAAGCGGATGAGAGGGTTGCAGACCGTGCAAAGGTAGCCTCAGTGAGACAGGTAGATGAGGCTACCCATGATTGCCTCCTAAAGAGGTTTTCAGACTTGAGACCCAAGGAATTTCATGAGGGTTTGAGTCTAGACACAGTAGAGAACTGGCTTCTTAATGTTGAGAAGAATGTAGAGACATTAAGGTTTTCTGAGGAGAACCAGGTACTCTTTGCTATGCACATGCTTGAAGATGAGGTTGGAATCTGGTGGAAGGCGACCTGGACTATAAAGGGGTAAATTACTTCATGGGCCCCTTTTTTGGAATTGTTTTTGAGTGCTTATGTCCCTAAGACCTCTAGGGAGCATAAGAAGGTAGAGTTTATAGCCTTGCAATAGGAGGACATATCAGTGAGGGAGTATACCCATTGATTTCTCTAACTTGAGGCTTATGCGCCCGAGTTAGTAGGTAACCCAAGGGAGAGAGCAGAATTCTTCCTTGGATGGCTAAGGGTCAATATCAGACAGGTGACCCTAACGCCTAGTAAGGCTATCCTTGAGACCATTCAGAGGCAGGCGCTACAGTTTGAGACAGATGGTAGAGATGAGCGTCTAATGGTCTAGATAGTATTGGTGCTACTTTGCTGACGCAACCGCAGTTATAGTGCCAATCACTGACCTAGGGTAGTTATCATGGCGGACTCCAATTGAATAGATATCATAGAAACAAGAAATATTCAGGGGGACATTCTAGAAGGGAGAAGAGTCAGCCATCTCCTGTAGTCTTGATCGCTGCCACCTAAAGTACAAACTTATCAGCCAGTGGGACAACCACCGACCCAATATGGGGGCCAAGGTAGAGGTCGAGGTAGAGGCAAAGATTCATGGCATAGAGGCTACTGCCAAGGCCAAACCTATGAGGCTAAACAAGGGTGTCAAATTACATGTTTTTAGTGTGGTCAACTAGGCCACAAACGATATGACTGCCTTATGCTTGTTCCATCTTCTAGTGTACTGACCACCACTATTACTCGAGAAAGAGCACAGGCAATCACACAGCATGATCCGAAGGTTACCATGACTTTGGTATAAGGTATCGTTTCTATTTTAGATTCTACTTTATATGTGTTGGTTGATGTTGGCTTTGCCGTATCATTTATCTCTGGACATATAGATAGATTGGGACTTAGACCTCTTAAGGCACCCACCTAGCTCATGTTGAGTACTGCAGTCGGGGAACGTACATTTGCCCTAACTTGATTTTTGAGAGTTGCGTGTTGAGGTCGGGTGACTTTGAGACCATTATTGACCTTGGGGTGCAGAGCTCCTAGAGTTTGAAACTATACTCAAGATGGATTGGCTAGTCGCTTACCATGCGCATGTGGACTGTTTTGCCAAGAAGGTGGTATTTTAGATACCAGGGCAACCTGTTATTATTTTTCAAGGTAGTGACTCTGATAAATTGAGAACTAAAGGCAGAAGGGCAACTCAATATGAGATTCATACTCTAGTCGGTCTAACCACCATAGATGAGAGACTTTACTCGGCTTGCCTCCGAAGCGGGAAATCAATTTTATTATTGAGATTATTCTAGGAATACAGCCTATTTTAATCCCTCCATATCAAATGACGCCTAAGGAATTGCAGGAGTTGAAGGTCCAACTAGAGGAATTGTTGAATAAAGGTTTTATTACCCTTAGTGTGTCACCTTGGGGTGCTCCGGTATTGTTTGTGATGAAAAAAGATAGGAGCCTCCAGTATATCGACTATTAACAGTTGAACAAGGTAACAATAAAGAACAATTACCCTCTTCTATGATAACTTGTTTGACCAACTCAGAGGTGCCACTATATTTTTGAAGATAGATCTAAGGTCAAGGTACCATCATCTGAGGCTTAAGGAAGAGGATGTACCAAAGACGGCCTTTCAAACTTGTTATGGGCACTGTGAGTTCCCAGTCATGCCATTTGGCATGACAAATGTCCCTACGATATTGATGGACTTGATGCAGACAGTGTTCAGTCCCTATCTCGACTCATTCATCATTATTTTTATTGATGACATCCTTATTTACTCAAAGATTAGGGAGGAACACGCGGACATTTGAGGAGCGCACTACAGACTCTTCAAGATCACAACTTGTATGCTAAGTTTAGCAAGTGCAAGTTTTGGTTTATAGTGGTTCAATTTTTAGGCCTTATGGTAAGGGCCAAGAGTATTTCTGTTGATCTGACTAAGGTCGAGACTATTATCAGTTGGCCGAGACCTACCACAATAACGAAGATCCGTACCTTCTTGGGTTTGGCAGGCTATTATCATAGATTTGTATAGAATTTCTCAAGGATTGCTACACGAATAACGAAACTTATCCAAAAGGGCGTGCCTTTTGTATGGATAAGTGTGAGGAAGTCTTTTTCGAGCTGAAGTGTCATTTAACCTCTGAGCCAATACTTGTGCTACTTGAACTAAGTCGTGAGTTGGTGATCTATACAAATGCATGTGGGACAGGCCTTGGGTGTGTGTTGATGCAGGGAGACCGCGTAATTTCTTATGCCTCACGACAGTTGAAGGTACATAAGAAAAAATACCCCATCTATGATTTAAAAATGGCAATAGTAGTGTTTGTGTTCAAGATTTGGTGACACTATCTGTATGGTGAGCATTTTACGCTTTATTCTGATCATAAGTACCTCAAGTATTTGTTTTCTCAGAGAGATTTGAACATGAGGCAAATGAGGTGGATGGAGCTACTTGAGGATTATGACTTTACCATTGAGTAACATCCTGAGAAAGCCAATGTAGTGGCTGATGCGCTGAGCAAAGTATGGGTCAAGACTATTTGTGTGGCTAGACATATGTCTCAAGAATAGAGCATGATTGATTATGTGACAGTGATGAGTATCCATGAGACTTCGACTAAGATCAGATTCAGTGCATAGATGAGAGCCCAGTAAGTGTTGCTTGCTGAGATCATAGAGATGCAGCCCCATGACGTTGATTATGTGATGTACTGAGAGTGGGAAAACGATATTTTTTGTGCGGAGTAGTCGATTGACAGTGATGGTGCACTGAGGTTCAAGGGACGATTGTGGGTGCCAGATGACCCTCGCTTGAGATAGGGAGCACTAGCAGAGCTGCATTGCTCGAGGTATATCGTTCATCTAGGCACCAATAAGATGTGTCTGGATGTTCGATGTACTTATTGGTGGTTGGGGATGAAGCAAGATATTGCAGCCTTCGTGTAGAGATGTGACACGTGCCAACAGGTTAAGGCTAAGCACTAGATACTAAGTGTTTTACTACAACCCTTGGCTATTCCTGAGTGGAAATAGGAGCACATTACCATGGACTTTGTGATGGGGTTACCCGGATTTAGCGGAGACATGATACCATTTGGGTTATTGTGGACAGACTGACTACGTCTGCTCATTTCCTCCCAATGCATAGTCGAGATTCAATTGAAAGGCTGAGTCAACTGTATATCCTCAAGATTGTGAGATTACATGGGGTCTCAGTGTCCATTATGCTGATAGAGATGTTCAATTTACATCCCATTTTGGCAAAGCTTGCAGAACCAGTTGGGGACTAGAGCAAGCTTGAGCATTGCCTTGCATCCACAGATTGATGATTAGTTTAAGAGAGTGATCCAGATTTTGAAGAATATGATCTGTGCATGTGTATTTGACTTTGGTGGTAGATGGGAGGATCATTTAGCATTGTGTGAGTTTTCATATAATAATAGCTATTAGGCAAGTATCGGTATAGCACTGTTTGAGGCATTATATGGTCGACTTTGCCGATGGTCAGCTTGTTGGGTCAAGGTTGGTGACATAGTAGTTTTTTGGCCTTACTTTTGTAAAAGAGCAAAATGAGAAAATTCAGTAGATCCATTAGAACATGAAGGTAGCTCAAGATAGACAGAAGAGTTATGTGGATAACCAAAGGAAGGTCCTTTGAGTTTGATGTTGGTGATCATGTACTCCTTCGGATTTCACCTCGAAAGGGGCAAACTTGGTTTGCATTTCACAAAAACTCAATTTGCCATATATGGGACCTTTTCAGATTCTCGAGAGAATAGGTCCTGTTGCGTACCAATTGGCATTGCTGCCTCAATTAGCGGGAGTACACAACATGTTTTACGTGTCAATGTTGAGGAAGTACTCCCTTGATCCCTCGCAAGTGATCAATTGAAAGCATGTTGAGTTGCGAGAGGATTGTACGTATGATGAGGCTCCATTAGCTATTATTGATCGAGCCGTAAGGAAATTGTGCAACAAGGAGATATCGATGGCACGGGTACATTGACAGTTTCATGGCGCCGAGCAGAAGACATGGGGGAGAGGACTATATGGCGAGTCATTTTCTCGATATTATGAGAGTTACTCCTTGATTTGTTGTTGTCTTAGTAAATTTCAAGGACGAAATTTGTTCTAAAAAATGGAGACTGTAATGACCCTTATTTTTAGAAATTGAGTCGACGGGTTCGACATGTAATTTTATATATGAATTAATAAATTATAAATAAAAATACATAATTTTATGACAATTTTATAAATTAACGAGTGATATTAAATAGAAATAATAGATAAATAATAATTGAGACATAAAATAAAATAAATAATGACTTAAGTAATTGCTATATGTGTGTGTGTGTGTGTGTGTGTGTGTGTGTAAGGATATAAATAATAAGAGGATGATGGAAATAATGTTGAAAAAAATAAATAAATAAATAAATGGGAGATAATACGAATGAGTCATAAAAGGAGAAAAAGACAAGGCATGTTCACAATTGTTGGTCTTATGGTGGGACCCACCCAAACCAATGTATATATAAAGAGGTGATTGCTCCTCTTTCTCAAATCACTCTCTTATTCTCTCATTTAAGCCCCTTTCCCATCGTGGAGATAAAATTATCTAAAGAAGGAGAACAAACAAGGGAAGAAGAAAAGAAAAAGAAAAGGAAGGAAAAAAGGAAAAGAAAAAGCTACCTTCATTATGGAAATCCATCATTTTAGTGAGTTAATATTACTTCTTTTCAATATAAAAAAGTTATAAAGTTATGAATTCAAGTTTTTCTAGTGCAGTTTTCAATAAAAGTGTTAGTCTATTGTATGAATCAAAACCAAGGTATATTTAAATTGAGAGTATAACTATATAATATGTATATCATAGTTTATTTGTACTCTTGTAGGCCCTAAGAATTTATATGGTAATTAGAAGTCGACACATAGGTGGTATACATATCGACACTGAAATTTAATTGACGGGTACTGAAATGTATAGAATGGAATTCTATACTCAATGACACTAAAATTTTTAAAGGTCAATTGATATATTAAATTTACATTTATGCAATTTGAGGATTAATAAAAAAAATGTACATATGGTTATATAACATTAAATAATAGGAAATGTTATATAATGTTATATATACAAACATTATGAAATACTTACTGGAAAAAAATACGTAACATAAGAAATAATTAAATTTTTCCTATTTATAGTATTGAACCGCCAAATTTATGAAATGGTTGGTGAATGTATACCAAAAGTGAGACACGTGTCAATGGTGTAAGTTTTTGGTATTTGAGTGATGTTAGAGGCTTAATTGTACCACTTGACCTCACGTTTGACCTTGTCAATCATCCACATCAATGAGTGGTAGGCTTAATTAGAGTTGACTGTATTGACCAAATCAACAAATCTAACACAATTGACCAAGTCAATCATTTGATTGACCAAAGACCATAAAGTTAGAGTTGAGCTAAGTTTCTTATTGATATTACAAAAATCACGTTGATCACACAAGATCAAATGTTAGCGGGATGCAATCGGTCACGAGAGGACTATTGGGAGTTAAGCATCCTTGTGAATAGTATTTTTTAATTTATCACTTAAACTTGTTATTTTGTTCATAAAGGAAATGTTATTACATATTATAATGCATTTACAATCTTTAAATGAGCTTTAAATAAATATGTGCACCGAATTTTAAAAGTCTGATGGTACGAGTTAGGATATTCGATGTGGTTGAGCTTTGAGGACCGGATATTGTTGTACCTGGAGGTACATTCTATGCATGTTCTCAATTGGCCCACTTAGTGAGGATCTGAGTCCGCCATACATGAGTAGGTGTTGGCAAATCCTTATAATGTTGTGTAAGAATACGTCTAACTGTCTGGTAAGCCTGCTTGACGAGATTTATCATGCCTTAGAGAATAATGAGAGCCTCAACATGTGTTTTCATCATTAAAATCGCTTTCAAAATGGAAGGTGCATGATTACATTGTGGATTTAAAATTCATTAATTGTTACATTCACTCGCATAATATTATTGTTCATGTATAAATGACATTGTTTTAAAGAATTAATGTTTTAAGTTATAGATTAGACTACATTACTCACTAAGCCGCTATGGACAAATTGGCTCATTATTCTAACATTTTATGTTCTTTTTCTACATACAAAAGCAAAAAGGTGGTTATAGCATAGTGTTGCGTTCTCAGTTTATTTTGAGAGTTAATATAATATATAGGGGGTAAGGAAACCATTATAAAAATTTTGACTTAGACATGTCCACTACTACTACATTTAGAGAACATTATATAATTTATTTTTACTTATATTTATTTCTAGTTACATTTCTATGTCTTAGTTACTTTCGCATCTCTTATGATCACTCGGATAATCTTATGCATGAAGTGTGGTGAAAGAGGCTTAACAGTGTCCTAACAAACTCGATGTGGGAGTGGGTTTGTTAGGACACTATGCCAGTCAGTTTGTCTTTCTCCAAAGGGAAGGGGTCCCGACAAAATGACCCATAGCTTTTCCTTCAATCATCATCATCATCACCTCCTCCTTATCTCATTCGGCTCCACAAATGTCGTTTTCCATATCAGCATTGGACCAAAACTCTGTTTCTCAACGAGAGCCAAGCTCCTTCTATCTAACAAATTCAGCAATTCATCACTCGATTTTCACTTGAGATCCTCTCACGATTTTGGATCTAAAATCAATTAGATTTGAAATCTAAAATCAAAATGCTAAAATCAAAATCTGAAATGAGAGATCTAAAATCAAAATCTCAAATCTCAAATCTCAAATCAAAATCAAACAGATTGCCATGCATGTAAGATTTGAAGGACACATCACAGTGGAGGTTAGGGTTTTTCGAATTAAAAAGAGCTCAAGATCTTCAGATTTCAGGCTGAGCAGTTGGCAGTAGCGACAGTGCTGCAACAGCATCGATGAGCAAGCGGGACGATATCGATCAATTGAATGCTCTGGTCCTTCAATCAGAAGATCTATTGAATCAAATCGTTGGATATGAAATCTATAACACTTCATATTTAATTTGACATGTGAATTAATTTAAATAAAAGTAAATGTTTATAAATACATGTCTTTGTATAGACTACGCGTTATGTGTAGAGATTAGTTTAAATTAAATTAGTTATTGGAAAAAAAATTGTTGTGTAAAAAAATAATAAAGTGGTATTGATCATAAAGTTAATATTTATTAATGTGTATTACATAAGAGACGAGTAAAAAAAATAAATAAAATACTAATAATACTAATAATAATAATAAATTAACGTGGAATTATAAAAAAAATATTGGATAATATATATATATAAAATAAAGTGGCATTGATCATAAAGTTAATATTTATTAATTTGTATTACATAAGAGATGAGTAGAAAAAAATAAATAAAATACTAATAATAATAATAAATTAAGGTGGAATTATAAAAAAAATTTGGGTAATATATATATATAATGGATCAGAGCAAAAAAAGTGGAAAAAAAATGAGACTTTAAATTGTACATATAAATATAAAGGTGATGTTATATTTGCTTATATAAGTATTTATACTGATTGTTATTTTAGGTTAACAAGTACTTGTAAGTGTTTATACTGATTGCTTATTTGCTTGCAAATTTCAATGTTGAAGGAAACGAAGAAAAGAAAAAGCCAATTTTTGGACGGATTCAATGTGCAGGTAAGTCATTTCTTCTAATTCTTGTTACAAAATGTTAAATAAGCCACGTACAATGATCCTAGGGGTATAATTTTTATTGTAGGTGGTGTTTTATGGTAGTACTCAAAAATGGAGAATTACCCCACAGTGAATAGAGCTCTGTAAAAATTATACCAACACACTCTTTGTGATACGTAGATCCCAAATATGTGGTTAGTTTTTGTTTGTTTATCCTATACACATCAAAATAAATACCCAAAGTTGAATAACTTTTGGGAGGAATTTTGGATATGTTAAACCTAATAAAATTCTAGGTGGATCCCATAAGAATGTAGAGAACAAAAATCTGTACTCATCGACACCAAATTCATAAATTTTGGACATCAATTAAAATTTTAGTGAATGATTGACCAATTGAAAAACTAATAAAAAAAATTGAAAAACTAGTAAAAATATAATTTAGAAGCTTATTTATTTTAATTTTTGCTATAAAAATATTTTATCTGAGGAAGAAATTAATTTTAAAGGTTACTAAAAGTATTTGAGTTAATGCGCATCAATACGTGGGGTTTAATGCACGTATACGATTAAATATAAAAATAAATACGTTAAATATCATTTATAAAAATGAATTGAATTTCATTTGTGCATATAAAATGATTTTGTGATAGAATAATTTTAGTGGATCGGAGCATAAGTTTTGGGGTGAATATTAAAAATTGATTGGACGGTAATTTTGGTGAGTAATATTTATTTTTGGTATTAGGAGGACATTGATATTATGTCAAAACTTTTAGTTTTTATTAAATAAAAAATTGATGCACATGAAGATATATATTAAATTAAATGATGGATTATACCACTGAATTTTGCAGTAAATTTGAAAGAGACTGGTTATTATACCAGAAAGTGAGATACGTGCCCAACAAGATAAGTTGTTGAAATTTTGTGAGTATTTTTTTTTATTTTGGTTATTTATATGGCATTGTAGATATACAAAAATAATTTGAATGCAAGCATGCCATTAGTATGAACATATGTTGTATTTGGTTTGAAATTCATGAAATTGTATTTACACGACAACATATTTTGAACAAGAGCAGATCTAAAATATGGTATCATTTCGATAAACTGAGTCATGGGAAATAATACTTCTTATATGATAATCCATGTGGGACTGAGCCATGAAAAGTATCAGTCTTTCTCTATGTGATAATCCTCAAAATGATTGTGGAGTATGTGGTAATTAGAAGTATAGTCTACTATTATCAAGGACAGACAAGAAATGAGACTGACTCTATTTCTGAAAGATATGCATGTGCATGTGTTCTATCAAATTATGCATGATTGAAATTAGCATGATCACTACGTTAAATGCATATATGTATTGTTTAAATGTGCATGATGAATTTAAATATTTTATTTAATTTAATTTTTTGCATAGTTATTTAAATTCATCTAAATGCCAAAGATAAGGAATATTCACTGGGCATGTTGTAGCTCACTTATTTTTTTCAACATTTTAGGAACAGATAGAAAAGGGAAGCGGTCAGCACGCGAAGTGTAGAGTACTCTTCAATTCACCACTATGTGCATATGGTTAATTGTTTTGTAAGTTGTATTTTTGTATAATTATAATTATCACTGTGTATGTAATATCACCTAGAGGGACGTGAATGTGTTTATACTATATAAGGTGTTGGAAATTGTAGGTTATAAATTATGAATTATGATTGATAACAGTATGTTGAATAGTATTTGTTATGGACTTGTAGAACAATGCATTGTTTATCAGGTGTTTATGTTTCCTGGAGGATAAGTCAAAATTTTAGGGGAGACTTTGTTGAATTTTTTATAGATATTGTGTAATACGAAGTGAGAGAGGTTGACATAATATTATATAGGTAGGTGCAGCATGTATGGTATTATGTGTAGGTCGTGACGTCAATTCTACAAAGTGAGTTGTGACAAAATCGCTGGATATGAAACGATGCAAGTATAACGACCCATATTTTTTGAACACCAAGTTGATGAGTTCGATATATGCATTCTCATGTATTTTCTGAATTTTCAATGGAAAATATATGAATTTTTTAATTTTTTCTAATTTTACCCATTTAATTGACAAAAATTAGATTAATTGAAAATTATGATTTTCGGGAAGAGCATATGTTAATTATTGAAAAAATGTGATTTTTGAGAAAAATATGATTTTTGAGTTAATTATATGGATTTTAAAAAGAAATAATGAATTTTTTGGTAATTATTTGATTTTTTGAGAGAAAAATGTTGTTTTTGGGTTGAATGTGTATAAATGAATAATAATAACAATAATAAGGGAATATATATATAGACACACACACACACACACACAAAGGAAAAGGGATTAAAAGAAAAAAAAAACATATATATTTTTTAAGCCCAGCCAGGCCAAGGCGCACGAGCCTTGGCCTGTGTTAGCAGGCCACGCGGCGTTATATGCATACAAAGATGCCCTGTTAGGAAGATGTTTTGACACTTAGAAAATTTCAGAGTTGGTAGAAGAGGCATGTGAGGTGTTTGATGAAATGTATGAGCAGATTTTTGTTACATATGCTTACTAATTTGAATGGGACCTAGTACGAAGATATTCTATGACCTAAATATTGATAATAAGTGTAAGAAATAGCTTTAAATTGGATGTTTAATGAGGGAAAATAAACACTAGAAACCAACAAAAAAACATGAACTCCGAATTTTGTGAGACTTGGCTGAGAGTTCGAGGGATCATTTGACTGACCAAAACTTGTCATTTTGAGCTGCAATTTGGTGGAGGCATTTCTGGCTATGTTAAAAACATGTGCACCAAATTTCAGCCCAATCTGAGTTGGCTAAATGGGTCAAATTGCTTGACCAATGACTGTTTGTCACATGCAAAACGGGAATTCACAGCTCTTGTTATCCCACTTGGAAACCATATCAAAGGAAGTTCAAAAACTCAAAAATTAAAATTATGATGAATATTTAAGGGGTGTAGATGAAATTTGAAACGTTTTGCACAAATCCAACATACGGATTGATCGTAGAAAAATTGGCAAATCCACTGTGTAGATAGAACAAAAATATTAAAATTTGGCTAAGTGTTAAAAATTGAGAATTTTGACGAAATTGACCCAATTTTGACCTAATTTGACCCAAACTGACCAATTTTGATCAAATTTGACCAATTCAAATTTGGGTTGACTGAGACTAGTTAGGGACAATAGAACTAGAATTTAGTCATATTTCACAAAGGAACTGAAATTGAGTTTAAATGACGCAAATCTTAGGGGATATCGCGGGACTAGGCCGAGTGTCGACGGGACATCAGTGCATGGGACCCCAGGTGAGTAGTTTAATTCAAGTGTTATTTTGACTTGTTTTCCTTGCATAAAATGTGTGTGAAATGACATTGGTTAAATGGTTTCAAGTGATTTGAGTTACATCAATTGGTTTGAAGTATATATAGATGTACACCGATAGTGAGATCATAGGCTCGAAGTCCGAGCATGAGGTTAGGGTACACGATATGATTGGATTTAGACTCAAGGTCCAAGCGTCCAAGTTAGTGCATATGATCAGTGCGCCTAGCCTCAGACTCGTCAATTGCCGGCACTTGAGGACCGAGTATAGGGTTAGGGTATTCAATGAATACGCCTAGCTCATGACCCGCTTGAGTGGCCGGTATGCCTAATTCATGACCTACTCGAGCGATGACCATGTGGTTGAATTTGATGATTTGAACCATAGCCCTGATACAATTTTCAACTAGCATGTATTCAAACTGTTCTTCATTAACTATTGCACTGTTTATAAATGTTTTACTACATACCTTGTTATCAAACATTGTTTTACCATTACTGTTCATGTATACATGCATTATTTTGGAATGCTAATTATAGGTAATATGCTGGTTTTACTACTCACTGAGCCACGTTGTAAATTAGGCTCACTACTCTACTAACATTTCAAGTTCCTCAGCGATTGAAAAAGGGAAAGACGTGGTGATAGCCTAGTACTTTGGCGATTCATTTTCTTTTTCTTGGTCTTTGTTAGAGGTTTGTCATTTTTGTACATGTACTAATGGTCAACTATATTTCGGAATAAAGACTGTTTGTAATATTTTGTTGGTCTTGCCACTTTCCTAAATGAATGTTTAAATTACTCTAACACAGCTTGATGTCGTGGTTGGAAAGGTTTAGCAATGACTAGGTGAACTTGACTCGATGAGTGAGTTCGTTGAGTCACCGTGCCGGTTGGGTCACCCTTCGACCTAGGGAAGGGGTCCCAATAGTAGGGATCGCCTTCACCACTGCCATCACGTTCAACTTACCGAGAAAGCCTACCAGTGTTGTAGCAGGTGCAGTAGCAACACGCACCAGTGAGAACGAAGAACAAAAGTTGATAAAAGTAATAATATTTTTAAAAATGTAATATAATTGGAAATTTTTAAAAAGAGTAAATATTTTTAAAATTTTGATAGTTTTTTGTAACTTCCTCAAAGATAAATTTAGGATTAGCTATTTAGTTAGGGTATCATTAATGGTTGAACCCATCTAAGGTTTATTAAATTGCCTATATCATCAACTCATTAAACTCTCACAATAGTTACAGTTTATTATACTATACTGTATGGGTTTCACAATCTCATCAACCCATTAAATACACTAATTACAATATTTTATTTATAAAATACATTTTTTTCAAAATACTTATCATTCACATATAAAGTAAAAATATAAGCAATTATTTACATTTAAATAAAAATTATATTTTCATCTACGAAACTTCGACCGAGACTAGAGTTAGTCCACAGATAAGAGCTCAGCCGGTGCTGCTTGTCGAGATCATAGAGGTACAACCTCATGATGTTGATTATGTGATGTATCAGAAAAATACTTATAGGAAAAAATTGTAACATAGAAAATAATTAAAGTTTTTCTATTTACTATATTGGACTGCCAAATTTATGAAAAGGTTGGTTATTGTGTATCAAAAGTGGGACACGTGTCAACAATACAGATTTTTGGTATTTTGAGTCAATATTAAGGGCTTATTGGCACGAATTGACTTGTCGATCACGTTGACCCTGTCGATCAGACAGATCAGCGAGTGTTAGGTTTAGTTAGAGTTGACTGTGTTGACCAAATCCATAAATGGACCACAATTGACCAAGTCAATCCTTTGATTGACCAAAGACCATAAAGTTAGATTTTAGCCAAGTTTCATGTAAATATTAAGAAACCACGTTGATTACGCAGGATAAAACGCTAGCAGGATGAGACCGGTTACGAGAGGAGTACCAGGAGCTGAGCATCTTTATGAGTAGTGTTTTTTAATTTATCACTTAACTTGTTATTCAGTTCATAAATGAAATGTTATTATATATTGTAATGCATTTACAATCTTTAAATGGTTTTTTTCAAATGACAATGTGCATCGAATCTTGAGATCTGGGTGCGAATTAGGGTATTAGATGTTAGTAGAGCATTGAGGACCAGAAGCGGTCGTACCTGGGGGTATGTTCTACGTAGGTCTATCAATTGGCTCCCCTATTGAGGATTTGAGGTCGCCATACATGAAGTATGAGCTGGCGAATCCCTATGATATGATATGAGAATACACCTAACTGTCGGGTACACCCACTCGAGTATATTTATTATTACTTTTAGGCTATTAAGAGTTTTGGCATGTGTTTTCGGCATTAAAATCATTTTCAAAATAGAAGGTGCATGACTACATTATGGATTTAACATTCGCTAATTGTTGCACTCATTCACATTATTATTGTTGTGCATGCATACGTGACATTATTTTATAGAATTATTGTTCTAAGGTATAGATTAGACTATATTACTCACTGAGCCTCTGTGGACAAATTGGCTCACTGCTCTAACATTTCAGGTTCTTCTACTACAGACAAAGGCAAGAAAGTGGTCATTGCATAATGCCCACTTCTATAAGTTTTCTCACATGGTTTACTGTTTTGAGTATTAGTATGACATATAGGAAGTGAGGAAAACATTGTAGATGTTTTGAATATAACAATGTCTGCTACTGCTACATAGAAAAGATTGTACATAATCACTTTTTATTTGACTTAAACATATGATACAATTATTTGTTTTAATTACTTCTGCATTCTCTTATGATTATGCTGATAGTGTTATGTATGGTGTCAGAAGAGGCTTAACAGTGTTTTGACGAGCTCGGCTTGCGAGTGGGTTTGTCAAAACACTATGCCAGTCAGTTCATCCTTCACCCTAGGGAAGGGGTCCCGACAGAAATAATTTTCATAGCTAACAAATTTGTAGCTAAACACGACTTTTGGTGTAGTGACATTAAAGTATTTAATAAAACCATAAAACAAAATATTTTAGAAGAAAATATATAAGGTGTTCACAACAAGCATATATATGTTCCATGTTATTTGATTTGCACTAATGTTTATTATGTAAAAGTATTAGGAAGTTCTAGCTAAATCAATTAGAATCACTTTAATATATGTCAGAATCTTGGGTTGCCTTAAGACTTAGTTTCAATAAAATTTTATGTATTGAAATTAAATATTCAAAGAAAAGATATTAAAAAAATAACTTTTTTAGTTAGGTATATAATTTAAAGTTGGTTTCCTTAATAAAAAGTTTTTAAAAAAAAGTAATTGTTTTTAGAAAATATGCAAATGCTATTTTTTATGTTTCTCTTGTACTTGATCAGAACCACATAAATTTTCTCGACTTAATTTGTTTGAACTCTTGAGTAAAACAAGTAATTTTTATTGTTTTGAAATATTAAATATAATTTTTTTACCATAATACCAATCTAATATTTTAAAACTAAAAGCTATTTAACTTTCTAACTACTTTTCAATGCCAAACATGAGTTAAATAACCTTAATTTTTTTAATGCACTGTTTATTTTCTAAAAAAAATATATAATCAATAAAACAAATATAATGAGACGACTCATATTTTTGAGACACCAAATTGATGGGTTTGATATATGTATTCAAATGTTTTTTTTTTTGAATTTTTAATGAAAATACATGAATTTTCTCAATTTTTTCTAATTTTACTCATTTAATTGAAAAAAATTAGATTAATTGAGAAATATAATTTTTTGGAAGAGAATACATTAATTATTGAGGAAATGTGATTTTTGGGAAAGAATATAATTTTTGGAGAGATTAATTAATGTTTAGGAAGGGAAAAAATAAATTTTTGGGTAATTATTTGATTTTTGAGAGAAAATGTTGATATTTGTGTAAAATAGGTGATTTTTATAGGAAAATGTATAAATATTGGAATTTGAGGTATGTTTGAAAATTTTGAAGGTAATGATAGACAAAAGAGTAAATTTACAATATGCGCGTGTGTGTGTGTGTGTGTGTGTGTGTGTGTGTGAAAAGGAAAGAGAAAATAGAAATGAAAGAGAAAAAAAAATAAGGGGTCTTGGGCAGGCCAAGCCCACGTGGGCACAAAAAGCACTGGCCAAATGGCCCGTGTGGGCTGCCCCCTCTTCTTCTTCTTTCTTTTCCCTCCAATTCTCAGCAAAAACAGCTCTGAAAAACCATGGAGAAATGTGGTTTTGGAGCTTCGATTTTGGTTATCTAGCAGGGTTGCTGGCTAGGTTTCGGAGCATGGACTACATGGAACCTTGCATGGCAACCCATGAGCCACATGGATGGCCACGTGGCAAGCTATTTGGCCACGCAAGGGTGTTCCAACATGCAACAAAACCCAGCTTTCTGCAATTTTTCAGTTTGAGTAGCCCCTATTCACCAGCTTTTATCTCTTTCATCCCAAATCTGTTTTCCATGAAATTATAGTTTCTGGAAAGCTTTTACTTCCCTCTACAAAATTGTGTAAACCATTAATCAAAACCCCTAGCCGTTAGAGACAAAAAAGACCACCAAAGTGAGCTATTCATCATAGTTGAAAAGTTGCAGCAGAAAAACTGTGTTGATCCAAACTTTGGAGAGGTGGTTCCTAACCCATCTGAGATCGGTTTCTGAGGTAAAAGCATAAAAGCACTCTTTTTAATCCTTGTCATATGTACTTCAATTTCAGTTGTTGAAAAACCAAAACTAAGCTCTTGAATATGGTTTACAGGGTACCAAAGTTGGTTGTCTGCTAACTATGACAGTGAAAGTGTTATTGAAACTAACTTTGGTGCAACAGTTAAGGCTCTTAGGAATGTCTGTTTGGGCTGCAACTTAGGATTATTAATCCTCACATTTGAGGCTAGAAGAAGGTATAGACCTCGAACCCTAAGCCTCTGTATTCATATTTTTCTATACATTCAAAGTTACCTCAGAACATGAGTATTCTAGTACTTAGAAATTTTAGAGTTTTGCTAATACATGCCAAGTGTTTGAGGGTATGTTTGAGTATGATTTTAGCCACCTCAGCTCACTATTTTGAATGGGTCTTAACTGGGGGATGTTCTGTGATCTAAACACTTGTAATAACTGTAAGAAACAACCTTAAGTTATTGGTTTAATGAGAAGAAATAGACACTTGAAAATCATAGAAACCATTAGCATAGAAAAAATTTGTTGCATTGTAGAAAATTTGGGGGATCGATTGACTGATCAAAACTCTGTATTTTAAGCTGCAATTTGATGGAGGTCGCTGATGGAAAGCATGGTGGAGGCCATGCTTATTGGGTCTCCCAAAAGAAAATGTACCAAATTTTGTCTCAATCTGAGTTGGGTAAGTGGGTCAATTTACATGGACAGTGGCTGTCTGTCACATGAAATCCGACAAAATTAAAGTTTATGTTATCCCACTTAAAAATCCTATCAAATGATGCCCAAAAATCTCAATCTAAAATTCTTGTGAATATTTAGAAGGTTTAGATCAAATTTAAAAATTTTCGAGCAAATTCAATTCGTGGATTGATCATAGAAAAATCAAAAAGTTTGTTGTGCAGATAGAGCAAAAAGGCTAAAATTTGACTAAGTGTGTGGACCCAAATTGACCCATATTGATCGAATTTGACCAAAATTGATCATGTTGACTAAGTTTGACCAGTTGACCATGTTTGATCGGTTGACCAAATTTGATCGCATCGACCAAATTTGATCCCGTCAAATTTGGGTTGACCCAGACCGATTAGGGATAGTGAAACTAGAATTGAGCCACATTTCTCAACGGAACTGAAATTGGGTTTAAATAACACAAATCGGAGCGTATATTACGAAATTGAGCCAAGTGTTGACGGGACATCAATACGCAGGACCCGAGGTATGCATGAATAGTAGTGACGAAATAGTGCTTGAAAGCATGGCCTACAGTAAAAGCAATTATAAACAATGCAATAGTTAAAGAAGAATAGTTGAAATACATGCTAGTTAAAACTGCATCTGGGCTAGGGTTGCAAATTATCAAATCCAACCCTATAGTCATCGTTCGAGCAGATTGTAAGTTAGGCGTACCGGCCACTCAAGCGGGCCATAAGCTAGGCATATTCCTCGAACGCCCTAACCCAGGGCTCGATCTTCAAGTGTCGTCACTTGAGCCGGTCACAAGCTAGGCACATTCATCATATGCCCTAACCCCGCGCTCGGACCTCGAGTTTATTCTATAAAGATTTGAGCACCATGTTATTACAATAATATGGAGAAACAAGGTTAATTATCATCTTTATAGTCAACCATTTTTTTCTTAATAATAAATTATAAATAATCTTTTTTAAAAAAAATTTGTGAGCATAGTATCGAGACCCACTAAAATGTATAAATCATGCGAGTATGATCAAGGAGTGGAATCTAGAATGCCACCCACAATAGGCTCGCCTACACAAAATCATTAGTAGATATACATTGACCCCATTGATCACATGCTCCTATAGCTATATTAAGAGGACACTTATCTCGATAATCATTAACAGGTGGCATTCGGAGACCAACACATTTCATCTCTCATTTAGTGAAATACCATTCACACTTGATGATGTGCATATTCTCCTTCGTATTTCAGTGCATGTCAAGTATCATGGTATCTCACCTTCTACTTCTATAAATTCAAACATATGTGTTTTCTATATATTCACATATGACGATTATTTTTAAATGTGTGGTTTATATACGGATGGATTTGTGGTCATTTTCTTTTTAATCGTTCATGCGCCAATCACCACTACTATAATAATTTACCCTACGAAATGTGGACCCCAAGGATGGACATGGGTCTTAATGAAAACTACATGTACATCCTCCGTTAGATGATTGACCAGTTGCGTCTCTATGAGGTAATCATTACATGTTATTGTGCTCTAATTATAAGTATGTTTACTTTATTGTGTATAAACTTAAAGTAGCAATTTAATTTATAGGATTATTAGGATTCCTACAAGGACTCAAGCCTATACTAGAGGTGGCTTTTTACATTAGACTTATTAATTTTTTTGAAATTGTAGAGTCATTCCACCTCGACAGATTTCTCCTGTAGCTAGGATACAAGAGTAATTTCAATTACATGACGATGTTTGCATTCAACCATCTATGTTGCTCAAGAGTAAGAGAACGAGGATGTTGTAAAGCAACACGATGTTGTGATAAAAATGAAAAAAAAGGTTTATATTCCCCTGCCCAATCAAACTGAACACATTTTATTTTCTTTGAAAAATATGCTCTACCAATTTCTTGAAAACAAGAAAAATAGGAAGTGTTTCAGATTTTGCTTTGAGGGGATAAATCCATGTAAGTCTAGAGAAATCATCAACAAAGTGAATGTAATATTTAAAACCTTTGAGTGATGGTGTTGGGGCTGGTCCCCAAAGATCCACTTGAATTAATTTGAGTAAATCGGAGGCTCGTGAATTAGATAAATTGAATTGAAGAGCATGAAATTTGTCATACTAACATGATGAGCAAATAACCAATTTATTTTTGTAGGTGGGTCAATTACATTGTCTAAGTATTTGAGTTAATGTAAAATGAGAAGGGTGACCCAATCTCATGTGTCATAGATCATAAGCTGAAATTGATGGTTTGGAGAAACACAACAAAGAAGAAGGTAGAGTATTGTTGTTTTGAAGGCTACCTTAGCAAATGCTAAGTTATTAAGGCTCATATTGTTCATAGCAGCAACATTGCTTAACATTTCAATTTTGCATCAAAACTTGTTAGAAATGCTTGTATTTCATGCGAAGATGAATTTGTTTTTTCTTGAAGAAGAGTGGTGATAGATAGGAACTTAGAATCTAAGACCAGCAAGAGTGCATGACTGTGAGAATATTTGCAGCTTCTGTAACTTCAAGTGACAGTTAGTCACAATTAGGAGAAGTTATAACAGCATGACAGGTGTATCTTTTGTATTGGATACTGGTGTGTATAAATAGTTGAGTGATAGTAGAATGTAATTCATTTGTTGGGTTCTCTCTCTTTAATGAGGAACTCTGTTACAACTACAAGAAACAGATTCTTGAATTTTCTTGATTTCTCTTCTTTCTCTCTTCTTCTCTTCTCCCTCTGTTTTTGTTAATCTTCTTCTGCTCTGGTTTCTTTATTGAAAAACATCAGTTTCTATCACATGGTATCAGAGCTAACCAGGTTCTGATCAACACCAGATATCGACATCAACATCACAAAACAGATTTGTTATAACAGATGTAGCTATGATAGCAAAAGCATTGAATTTCAATCTACTGATAAAGTTGAATAGTTCAAATTATGTCTACTGAAAGATGCGGAGCAAATGTGCAATTCGTGCTCTTGGACTTGATTATCTTGTTACAAATCAGTTCATCAAAATGAAGATTGATCTCAAACATCAAAAGACTCTGAGATTAATCAGCGCACAGATCAATTGCTAAGGTGCTGGTTGTTTTCTACCATTGTAGAGAATATCATTGGACAGGTTGCAAAGTGTGTCACCTCCTTTGAAGTACGACATACTCTAGAACGATTATTTGCACAATCGTCAATGGTGCGTGCCTTGCAGCTAAAACAACAACTCAGTTCATTCAAAAAAAGATCCTTATCAATTTCAGATTTTGTTTTACAAGTAAAGAATGTTGGAGTAGAATTAAAATCAATCGGACAGATAGTGACTGAACCTGATTTGATTCAAAGCATTCTTAATGGTCTTGGACACGAATATGATCCAATAGTTGTTTTGAATTCATCTCAAGAGACTACAATGTCCTTATAGGATGCACAGTATCTCCTAATGATACATGAGCAATGAATTGCTCAGTTAAATTCTTCTTCAAGCATAGATGTTGTTAATGCATCTGTAAATATGGCCTCATATCTGTCAGACAAGAAGTCATCCTCTTCAAAAGCAAATCAGTAACAAAGTACAGGTCGTGGTGGACAGAACAACATAGGAAGTCGCAGAGGAGGTCGTATTGGAGGATATAGAAATTAGAAAGTGTTTTGTCAAGTTTGTTTTAAACCAAGACATATGACTTTGCAGTGCTATCATCGTTTTGATCAAAGTTATCAAGGTTCTTCTCAAAATCAAGCAATGCAGTCCAATAAACAATTTAATACTGCCGATTTGATGTTCCCCTCTACATCAGTCATACCAAATGCAAATCTTCATCAAACACAGAGCTTCTTCGCCTCTCCTGAGTGTATAGTAGTCCAACCTGGTATATGGACATTGGAGCTACAAGTCACATGACATCTAATGGATCAGTGATTGCTAACAAGTTGGAATACAAAGGTATGCAAATGGTTACGGTAGGTAATGGTGCTAAACTAAAAATTTTAAACACTAATTCAGTTTTTCTTCCCTCTCAAAATTCATCTTCTTCATGTATTCATCTTAAACATGTTTTACATGTTCCTCGTCTCACTAAAAATCTGTTGAGTGTTTTCAAACTCACAAGTGATTGTAAAATTGTAGCTGAGTTTCATGATAATCATTTTGTTGCTAAGAACAAGGATAAGAAGATGATTCTGCTTCAAGCAATACTTAAAAATGTCCTTTATCAACTCACTCCTTGCTCTCCTGCTGCGTCAATAGTAAAACCTTTTGTTTGTGGTTCTTCATTTTACTATTCTACTTTTAATAAATGTGATTCAAATTTTGTCTCTACAAATCAAGATAGTGTTCAAATTTGGCATGCCAAACTTGGTCATCCATCTTCAAATGTACTTCAACATGTGATGAATAAAATTCATGGTTCTCTTTTAAAATCCTCATTAAAATTCTGTGATTCAAGTAAACTAGGCAAGCTACATCAATTGTCTTTCACTCGTTGTCCTATTATAGTTGCAGCTCCACTTCAATTAGTCCATGCTGACATTTGGGGTCCTGCTCCCATCTTATCAAATTATGGATCTCGCTACTATATTGTTTTTAATTGATGCCTTTTCAAGATTTACTTGGATATATCCACTTAAACTCAAATTTGATGCTTATTCAGTATTCCTTAAGTTTCAGAAGCATGTTGAACGTTCGTTGAATAAAAAGATCCTAACAATTCAATCTGATATGGGAACTGAGTATATACTTGTTGCCAAACATTGTGAAAACTTGGTCATCAAATATCAGTATTCTTGTCCTTACGCTCACCAACAAAATGGTGTTGCAGAACGAAAACATCCTTCCATTGTTGAAACAGGGCATACTTTACTTGCACATGCTTCCATGCCTCTCAGTTTTTAGGAAGAAGCATTTCAAACCTCTATTTTTCTTCTCAATTGTCTTCCAACTATTGTCTTGAATTCTTGTCACCTTATGAAAAACTGCTTCATAAGCCGCCATATTACAATTATCTAAAGACTTTTGGATGTTCTTGTTTTCCTCTCTTAACATACAATTCTCCTCACAAGTTCAATTTACGTTCTTCTAAATGCATATTTCTTGGTTATAGCTCACGCCATCATGGCTACAAGTGTTTTCATTCATTTGGTAGAGTCTTTATTTCAAGACATGTGGTGTTCAATGAACTTGAATTTCCTTATCACTCTTTGTTTGTGTCTTCTTCTCCAACAACATCATCCTCATCTAATGCTCCTTTGATTTCCAAAATTGCTAAGTCCTTTATAACAATGCAACCCGTTTCTTCTTCCCATCACATGCTTCTGGTACTTCTTTGAATTCTCCTTGTTGTTTGTCTTTTGTTTCTCTTATTAATTCTGAACCAGTTGTTTCAAATACTTCAAGTAGCACTGTTCCTATCACCACTATTTATGCTCCTCTTGGTGGTGCATGTTCAACTCATCCTATGCAAACAAGAGCTAAAAGTGGGATTTTTAAGCCAAAAGCTCTTCTTCATACTTCTCCTCATGTGTTTGTTGCTACATTGGTATAACACCCCAATTTTCAACCAGACCTCCTATCATGTGTTATCTTACGTGTAGATTGTCGTCCGAGGATAATCAGAATGCTACCGATGAGAATCGAAATGCTACTTAAAATTTTTGTTCTGGCAAAATTCTTTTTCTTAAATTTCAAGTTTTCAATCACATGTTTCTAGATAAATATTTGAAAACTCATGTTATGCAAAACAGAAGACCCAACTAATTTCTCCTTAGGTTCACCGAATTGTTGTAGTCATATAATTTAAGCTAAAAGTCATAAAATCATAATTTACAAATAATTGCAACGAAAACATTTTAAAAACTTCTATTAAAATAATAATTGTTAAGCATATAATATCATTCAAGGATATAATCGATTGAAATTTAATATCAAAATAAACAATTGTAAAACAGTAAAATTAAATTTAAAGGAAAGTTATACGTGAGGTTCTGTTACAATTAATTAGATGAAATATAACCTCTAAAGTCACCTATCCTGGACAACCTCACTATGAGGTGTCCAATAGAAAGTGTGAGTTTTCTGACATAGACTGTTGTGTACTATGTCTAGGTGTTCTTGAAAAATAACATAGGAGTGAGCTCAAAAGCCTAGTGGATCATTCTTATACATCACACGTATTATACAGATCAAAACTCAAAATATTACAACCACTTTCAAGCATTAGGCGTTTCAAACATCCGCATGATTTATGATCGAAGTCTGAGACCAGAAGAGGGTTGAGATGCCTCTCGGTATTCCCCGTGACCTCGTCTAATCATAGAGGATCTCGAGTACCATCTAAAATCAGCCAAGTCATCAGTATCACAGCTTAAGAGAGAGTACTTACCATGGCATCGTACTATCTCCCACAGACTTCGAGCTGTCACAGGTAGCTCATGTGTGAGAATACCTACGATCCGCCTTATGACTCGTCGATTTCAAACGATGGCATATAGGAGATACTACCTCGATTCGCTTTAGGCTCGTCGATCGCACCGGTACGTGGATTCTTATTTTAGTTTTACAAACAAATTTAATCATACAAAAGCATCACACGACATAATAAGTAATCAATGGAATTTATGTATGAAATTTAATGACATTTCAAATTAAATAATCAATGTCATGACAATACAATTTACATGGTATTCAAATGAATGAATAATACTATCTAATGCATGTCTTCTATTTAGCATGAAATAAATTTGTTGGCCATTAATTGCACTATCATTCAAGCATCATTCATCCAAGCACATCAAACATGTTCACTAAACTTCCAAATGAAATTTCAATTAATCTAAAACTATCACATAAATGTTTTGAATCTTAAATCTATATAATACGTAAGAGCAAGGAAATCACGCCCACCTGATTTCGTCGATCATCAAGGTGACCTTGCTTTCCTTCAAGATGTCCGATACTCAAAAATGTAAAATCTGTAATTCAACAATTAATGAGACTCACTAATTTCCTAATTCACATTTAATCTTATTCAAATTATTTGTTAAACTTAAATAATTACTAAAATAATTATGTAGTTTTCAACTAATTTTGTATAATTCCTAAATTCTAGAATTTTATTTATTCTAATTAAAATAATTTCTAAGTCATCTAAATTTCCTTAATTTTGAAATTAAAACTTTAATAATTTGCTTGCAAGCTTTTTCATAAAATTAGATTTCTAATAACTGAATCTTCACAATTTAAATAATTTATTAATATCATAATTAATTTAGTTACGAACAAAATAAGACTTTTAAATGTTATACATTTAGTTTCAATGCCTAAAATTTTATTCTTTTCTTATAAAAGATTTTAAACTCCTAAAGGTTTATTTTTCATGTTTTCAACTAATTGGATTATTAAATTTTAAATTTCTAATATTAAATAAAATTATTAATGTGTTGGAAGTTATTTTCTTTTTCAATTCTAATTTAAAAGATTAATTAATTTAATTTTATTAAATCAATTCTCATGTTCAATATTTAATAAATAGTCTAAATTTAAATTTATTTAATTTAAATTATTTAAATAAATATTCTAAACTAATTTTCGTAATTGACTGAATTAGTTTCTATTTGAATAAGAATATTTTAATATTTTTTATTTGCATCTAGCTTGTAAATAAATTAGATTCTTAATATTCGAAACTTTAAATTTTCTAAGCTTTGATGTTCACATTCTAAGCATCTATAAAAATTCATAAGCATAGAAATTAATCCTTCTACTAAAATATTTAATAAAGCTTTAAATTTTTAATTTCGTTTTGTTTTTCGCATCTAAAATCAAAAAAATAAATTTCACACTACTTAAAATCTAAAATTTAAAATTTAAAAGTATATGTATTTTTACCTCTCTTCGTCTCTTTCGTGCTAGCGACGCCAACGACGAATTTTCTTTGTCGTATACTACTGTTCGTGCAGATTGCATTAATAATATTCATCATCTTCTTGTTTGCGGATTTATGCCCAACAAGTCAAATTTGTTCCTTTCTTTGAACCATGGCCAGCAACTACAAGTAAAATCAAAATCCAACACCAAAGATCCAACGAGGTATGTTGCTGCACCAAGAAATTTAGCACTCATGGCTACTGTTCTTGTTCAATTGCCAACTTCATCAGGATAATGCACCGCTCGATGAAACCCAAATCAAACCACGCATCAAAGATTTAGACAGAAATTTAAACCAGAAATTTGGGCATTATCTCCTTTGTTGTAACAATCATGAACCAAAAAATAAAAGAAATTGCAGCCATTGCTTCCTCTAATTTCTATTGAACGCACAAACCAAAACCAAAATCAGATTTTGGTTTCTTCGTTTTTCTTTGCCTGAACATAGCAACAGCACTTCATTCTTCGTTTCATTTCGTCCGAATCAGATTGCACAACCAGATCAATTCCTCTGTTTTCATCCATCACGGCCAGCTACTTCCTCTTCATTTGGATGATGCTCTAACCAACAGATTCCATCACAAATCATGAAACACACATCATCAAACCCAAATCGATGTGCTCCAAATCAACACAAATCTGGATTACCAAAAACCCTTTTTTTCACATCACAACCAAAACAAAAACACAAAACCAGATTTCATCCCTCTTCCTTCCATCTTGATCAACACACTGAAACCCACATCAAAATGCCCCAATTTCATTCTTGTTGTTTGTGATTCATGCCTCCTACACCGAAAATCCAGATTTTTCTAGTTTTCCATCATCTTCTTCCTTCGTTCGTCTAACATCAAACCCCATCACCAAAATCAGCAAATCCATATTCTTCTTTGCCACAAGTCTAAAAATCAAACCTCATTCTTCTCTTCCTTTCTTCTTCCAGATTCTTCTTCAATTGTCCTTCATAACCAAAAATCAGATTTTTTTTTTCGCGATTCTTCCTCTTCTTGAGTTTTCCAGATTTTCTCTTGTTTTTTTTTGTTTTTTTTTGGCTAAAATCAAAGCACATTTTTTTCATCTTAATTCCTAAGTTTTTATTTTCTTTTTTCTTTTTTGCTCAAAAATCTGAAATTTTATATTTTATATTTTTTTTCAATCAATTCATATTAATTTCATTTCTTAATTAAATTTCGGATTGTAATCCGCCAATGTTTCGATTAATCAATATATCGATCAACCATAATTAAATCTTTATTATTATTATTATTATTCTAAATCATAATTCTATGTATAGATTTAAATGAAAAATGATTTTAGTTCATTTATTTCATTTTCACGGATTTCGTGATTTTTACTAAAATATTATTATTTCTAAAACCTATTTATTTTATTTATTTATTATTATTATTATTATATTTTGCAAAGCTCATATTATTATTTTTTTTCTAAAACATTATAAGTTCTAAAAATCTACTTTATCATTATTATATTTTTTTCGTAAAAACTATTATTTATTTTATTTTATTTTATTCATTTATTTAATTTTTTTTGAAGCATTGTTATTTTATTTTAAAAATTATCATCATCCATATTCTTTTTTTTTGTAAAACTTTATTTCATATTTACTCGCGACGTAGCGCGCTCGTAAAATTCTGGGGTGTTACATTTGGAACCTCATTCAATTCGACAAGCAGTACAAGACACTCATTAGCATCCGTCTACGATATATGAAATGTCAGCTTTGTATAAGAATAATACTTGGTCACGTGTTCCCTCTTCATTTGCTAGTAATCCTATTGGTTTCAAATGGGTGTTTCGTGTTAAATCAAATCCTGATGGCTCTGTTAATAAATACAAGGCAAGATTAGTTGCAAAAGGGTTTCATCAAAACCCTGTACTTGATTTCGTGGATACTTTTTCACCGGTTGTCAAAGCATCTACTATTCGTGTTCTGTTTACTCTCGTTGTTAACTTCAATTGGCCTATTAGGCAAATTGACATCAACAATACTTTTCTTAATGGGGAACTGAATGAAGATGTGTATATGCTTCAGCCTGAAGGCTTTGTTGATCCATTTCATCCCACTCATGTGTGCAAACTTCATGAAGCATTATATGGTCTTAAGCAGGTTCTTCGACAATGGCTTACAAAGTTAAAAGCTGCTCTTCTGGATTATGGTTTTCAGAATTTTGTTTCTAATGTCTCATTGTTTCATCTTAAACGAGGAAGTATTGTGTTCTTTCTATTGATAAATGTTGATGACATACTCATAACTAGTTCCGACACAAGGGTGATTCAACAGCTCATTGAATGGCTACATCCACGTTTTGCTCTTAAGTCTCTTGGTGATGTTGATTGCTTTTTGGGCTTTGAAGTTTTTTGCAATTCTGATGGGATTTTTCTCACTTAGCATAAATATATCATTGATCTTTTAGCCCAAACAGGAATGCTTGATTCCAAACCTACTACCTCTACTTCCAGTCCAAGTGAAAAGTTGTCTCTTGGACGAGGAACTTTGTGTGGTGATCCTACTCTTTACAGAAGTACTACTGGAGCTCTTTAGTATCTTACAAACTCAAAACCTAATATCTCGTTTATTATCAACCTCTCAGCCAATTTCTAAAAGCTCCCGCTGATGTTCATTGGAAGGCTTGTAAACGGGTTCTTAGGTACTTGAAAGGAACAACTACAACTAGTTTATGGTTCAAGCCTTCTTCTCATTTTTCTCTTAAGGCATTTTCTGATGCAGATTAGGCATATGATTTAAATGATCAACGTTCTACAAGTGGTGTGTGTGTTTTTCTAGGTGGAAATCTTATCATCTGGGGTTCTCATAAATAGACTGTGGTTGCACGGTTCAGCACTAAAGTAGAGTATCATGCTCTTGCATTTGCTACATCTGAGATATTGTGGTTGGTTTCCCTTCTTCGTGAACTCGGCATTTCTTTAAGCTCTCGGCCTGTTCTATGGTGTGACAATACTAGTGTTCAATCCTTGGCACTTAATCTAGTATTTAACTCTCGTACGAAGCATATCGAAGTTGACGCTTACTTTATTCATGAGAAGCTTTCTTTTCGTCAACTTGAGCTTCATTATGTTCCCGGCAAGTTTCAGGTTGCAGATATAATGACTAAAGCTTTTACTGTTTCTCAATCTCAATTCTTTTTTTCCAAATTGAATCTTATTGTTTCACCTAGGTTCAATTTGAGGGGGGATGTGAGAGTATCTATAGCTTCTGTAACTTCAAGTGACAGTTAGTGATAGTTAGGAGAAGTTATAACAGCAACAGGTGTATCTTTTGTATTGGATACTGGTGTGTATAAATAGTTGACTGATAGTAGAATGTAATTCATTTGTTGGGTTCTCTCTCTTTAATGAGGAACTCTATTACAGCTACAAG